>LQRL01114632.1:16093-29854 GCA_001703475.1 Hydroides elegans
TTTGTTTTGGTGTTTTTTTATTAGGCCCCAACCCCAAAGGCGTTTTGGGGTGTCGGTCTGTCTGTCGTATGTCCGACCGTCCGTCATCGCTTTCTTGTACGGGCTAGAACTTTTAGCCCGTACAAGCTCATATTTAGAAAAAACACTGTTTTGGCAAATGTGGCAAAATTCTGCCATTTCCGGTGGCCGAATCTGGTCGAAACCGCCAAAAGGCACATTGACACCTCGAGAACTGTCATTGGAGCCTATTTCCTAGTTTCTATGACCTTCTGTTCAAAAGTTCTAGCCCGAACAAGCTCATTTTTCGAAAAAGGGTTGTTTTTGGACATTTTGGCCTAATTCGGCCATTTCCGGTGGGCGAAATTGTCAAAAGGCACATCTACACCTCATGACTTTTCATTGGAGCCTATAACCAAGTCTCTATGACCTTCCGTTCAAAAGTTCTAGCCCGTACAAGCTCATATTTAGAAAAAAACACTGTTTTGGCAAATGTGGCAAAACTCTGGCATTTCCGGCGGCCGCATCTGGTCGAAACCGCCAAAAGGCACATTAACACCTCGAGAACTGTCATTGGAGCCTATTTCCTAGTTTCTATGACCTTCTGTTCAAAAGTTCTAGCCCGTACAAGCTCATTTTTCGAAAAAGGGCTGTTTTTGGACATTTTGGCCTAATTCGGCCATTTCCGGTGGGCGAAATTGTCAAAAGGCACATCTACACCTCGAGACTTTTCATTGGAGCCTATAACCAAGTCTCTATGACCTTCCGTTCAAAAGTTCTAGCCCGTACAAGCTCATATTTAGAAAAAAAAACACTATTTTGGCAAATATGGCAAAATTCTGGCATTTCCGGTCGCCGAATCTGGCCGAAACCGTCAAAAGGCACATATACACCTCGTGACCTTTCATTGGAGCGTATAACCAAGTCTCTATGACCTTCCGTTCAAACGTTTTAGCCCGTACAAGCTCAAGTGTTGAAAAACCGCTATTTTTGGCTATTTTGGCCGAATTTGGCCATTTCCGGTGGGCGAAACTGTCAAAAGGCACATCTACACCTCGTGCCTTTTCATTGGAGCCTATAACCAAGTCTCTATGACCTTCTGTTCAAACTTTCTAGCCCGTACAAGCTCATATTTAGAAAAAAAAACACTGTTTTGGCAAATGTAGCAAATTTCTGGCATTTTCGGTCGCCGAATCTGGTCGAAACCGCCAAAAGGCACATATACACCTTGTGATCTTTCATTGGAGCCTATTTCCTAGTTTCTATGACCTTCCGTTCAAACGTTTTAGCCCGTATCTTCTAGTGCTTTTGCCAGTATTCGGCCGCGTGAGTTTTTTTATCTAATCAAAAGTACCAACAGACACTTTTACACACCAATAACTTTCATCTGAGCATATTTCCATGTATCTACGATAATTTATTCGGACGGTGTAGCCTGAACAAGCTCATTTCAAGCATACATGCCAGTCAGACGGACAGCCCAGATCTACATCGGTATTTGATGTCCATTTTGGCATTTGACCGTTCCCTGTTTTGAAATCTGGCAAAATCCCTAAAATATACATGTACATACACATACCTTTCATTTCAACCCTTTTTAAAAGAAGTTTCACGAAAAAAGTTAAACTTACCTATTATCGCCCAACTTTTAGTACTTTTTATTCGAAAAACACCTTGGCAATTGCAGAGCAAGTCAGATTATAACTTAATTTCTTGAATTTAAAGAGATTTATAAATATCCTCAGAAAAAACTTGCGTTTTATAGCAATACAAAAATTTTTACAACTGCTGCAGGTACGCTTGTTTACATCTGATAAGATGAAGGACACAGCAAATTGTTCCGAATAGTTTGTTTACTTTTTATGTGTACATTTACAGGGGAGAGCGTCGGCGCTTACGCCTGTTGATACCATCTAGCAACTAAATTGGTTATAATAAGATCAGTGTCACAAATGGCCTGTACATTTATAGAAAAAACCTTTCCTATTTCTGTAAAGCTCCGCGTTGTCGCCTCCGAGAGAAACAATAGGAATATGAGTTCAGTCAATGACACCAACGATACCAGGAATACCAGCAATATCTGCAATATCTTTAGATTTACTTTTAACATTCAATAGTTCTCGATTATCTGGAAATGTTGTATAGCGATTAGATAGCGAAACGATTGCCCATGAAATTTTCTTAAATAGGCGACAACCGGTCGACTTATGCAAACCGAATATATCGCCATCGGTTCTTTGATAGCACGAGGACGAAAAAATGCAACGTTATAAGTAACTCAAATATTGCGGGGACGAAATAGGCCGTCTCTTTATCATTTACAACATTTATCTCATTTAGCAGTATCAAAACGGCTTCTTAGGAAAGTCGAAATCGGTTAATGAAAGTTACATCACTGTATTCTTCAAAAGGATTTAATCTATCCCGAAAGACTCTTCCACTAGGTACATTTTCCACTCTATCTATATGGTCCTGCATATCCATATAATCGTCCATGTTTCTTATATTTCATAGCAAATGCAACGGTTATGTAATAAATCTAAAGTTCATTTATATTTATACACCAGCGCAAGCATGCTTCGTCAAACAAAATGACAAATAACACACGTCACTTTCCATGAAACAAATAACCGTTTGGTTACTCAATACTTTAAGTACTTTCAATCTTTATGAAGAAATATTACATTTTGACAAATGTTATAATGCATGCTTAAGCGAAACTCGAGCACCCTTAGCCAGGCTGGTGATCTGCAACCCAAACGATTGTTTGAGCAACGCTCAAGCGTAGCTTGGACCCAACACCGTGATCAGCAACCCACCAATAGTTTAAAGCACTGTAATAAAAGTGAATATCTTTGTTCTTGTTAGGTTTTAAAACCAACAGAAAACGAATAGAAATTGGGATATTCTTTATCAAATTATTTAAAATAGGCTGTAAAATGCGTTATTAGCAATTGCATTGACTAAACGATATTCTCAATTAAACATAAAGAAATATCTTTTTATGAAATAAAAGCTACATTTTTTCATAAAGTTAAAGCCAAAATGTTATTAATCGTTCTTACCAATAATATGGCGAAGCAGGTACAATTATTTGGAAAATACTTTAAAATGCTTTGTAATTAATTATGTTGTATCAGAGATACCGGGTATATAAAATGTTGGATAAAGTGACAAGTAATATCAAAAGAACAAACTGACCAAAAAAGAACGAACTGACCAAAATGGTACGAAGTGACCAGAAAGCGAACTTCCATCCACTAATATTGCAGATGTTCTCTAATTTGTCATGTGATGCCCCCGATCATGTGACCTAATAATATCATGTGATTTAAAAAAAGTAAACAAAACTTTTTTATTCGTTTAACATCGATTATTCATGAATTTAATCATATTTACAAACATAAAACATTGAAATATTCATCTGATGCTTATACTTTATGTAGCGCTCGGCATTTTTTGTTAGCCATAAAAAGTTACTGTTGCGTTCGCATGAGGGCGGCTTTGCATCATAGCACGACACATGACGTCATTTTATCAACATGTCGTTCTATCGATTGATCCGTTCTATTTTCATATAAAAGTTTTAATATCATATTGCATTGTTCTTTAAGTCAAATAGTGCTTTTTGTTGCCGACAATAATGCGTATAATCTGTCGTTTTGTTTGATTCGTCAATTTTCTCAACATACTCTGTTTTGTATCCTCGATTTTGATTGGATGATTGAAAAATAAAATTCACCAACATTCAAGCGAAGAATGAATTGATTCATGCGAATTCATTTCGTACAAAACATTTATACTCAATTTCTTTTCAAAATTAATGGATGCATCGGAATTAAACAAATAAATGTATTTACCATCATCTGATCACAATTTCATTTTACACTGGTACTTGATTTAGGTTTTACGAATTAATTATGAAATACTTATAACTCCGTTTGACAGTTTCTTTGTTTTGACCTAGTTAGAATGGGAACCAGATTTCGACCAGGTGGCCATTTGCAAAGACCCATATTCAGTTTCCCTGTATAAATGATCAACAGTAATGCCAATTTTCTCCATAAATAAACATGACTCAGCAAGGCCTAACCAACCAACATGTGAATTCGATTTAAATGATTGACATACAATATTCAGTTGTCAATGACATTGCTTTGAACTAACAAGAAAAATGCTTTAATTTTAAATAAATAAATGATAAATGATAGTTTTATTTCATATTTCTTTTACATTTACATTTATGCGATGTATTTCAAAATATATGTATATACAAGAAACATGAAAGGGAGCTGAATTGAAGAACGTTTTGTCCTTATTGCTTTATCAACCCCTGTAAACGACTATCTAGCTTTAACCATACTACATTATAGACACTATTTAAATACTAATCCTATACACATTTTGGCACCATAGAAATAAATACATCTAATAACTTTTAAGCAATGTTTGCTTTAGTCTCGATTTAAAAATAGCAATAGATGTGCTGTTTCTGATTCTATTATCTATATGATTCCAAATCCTAACACCTCTTACATTAGTAGACATATTTTTCACATTAGAGTATGCACCTGAAACATGTAGTTCACCTTTTATTCGTGTATTATAATTATGAATGTCTTGATTCTTGACAAATTTAGCCTGTACATTTTGCGGTAGCATCCTATTTGATGCTTTATACATTAATAAACATGTATATAGATCTACCAGATCATTTATTTTCAATATACTATATTTTTTAGAAATTGGAGACGAGTGGTCCCTATACAAGGCATTGTCAATTATTCTTACGGCTCGCTTTTGAAGTAGCCTTATATCCTTTATTCTACAATTATAAGTATTACCCCAAAGTTCACAGCAGTACATAAGGTATGGTAAAATTAGCGTATTATATATCATAAGTAGAGATTGACTATCAACCTTTTCTTTAATTCTATACATTGATCCAATTGCTCTGCTGATTTTATTTTTGACTAAATCTATGTGGAATAACCAAGAGAACTTTTCATCAATAAGTACACCTAGAAACTTGGTAAAATTTACCCTTTGTAACTCAACACCGTCTAATTCAATATGTAAAGAAGGAATATTTTTGTTACAGAACAACATGTAGTTTGATTTTTTTTACATTTAAAGAAAGCTTATTAATTTTGAACCATTGAGACAGTTTATCTAACTCTGTATTTATAACATGCATCAACCTATTGGGATCGTTATCAAGATAAAAAATGTTGGTATCATCGGCAAAGATGTTAAAAAATGTAATAGCTTGGATACCTTGTGCATGTCATTAATGTACAATATAAACAGTAATGGTCCCAATATTGACCCCTGAGGTACACCACATTTGATATCCTGTTTGCTTGATACATAATCTTTATACTTAACAAATTGAGACCTATTACTTAAATAGCTTTTAAGGAAATTTGACGCAACACCACGAATGCCGTAATACCAGAATTTTTCTATTAATAATTTATGGTCCACTGTATCGAAAGCCTTTTTTAAATCAATAAATACACCTACACTATACATTTTTTTATCTAATGCATCCAATATAATATTAACCATTTCATTTAATGCTAGGTTTGTTGAGTGATTTTTACGAAATCCATATTGACCTTTAAATAAGAAACCTTTATTATCTATGTACTTCCGTAATCTAATTTCAAACAATTTTTCTATGACTTTTGATAACTGTGGTAGTATTGAAACAGGCCTGTAGTTGCTGACTTCACTTTTATCACCAGACTTAAACAATGGTAACACCTTAGCTATTTTAAGATCATTAGGAAAAATACCAGTTTTAAGCGATAAATTACATATATGTGCATATGTTTTTTTAATTACATCAACAACATTTTTAATAACTTTCATACTTAAACCATTTATATCCTCTGATGATTTACTCAAAAATTTATTTACAATATTTAACACCTCGTCCTCATTTGTTGGAGCAATAAACATAGATGTTTCACATTTAATATCCTTTAAGAAGTCATTATGATTAAGATTAACATTGGAACTATCTATCTTATCTGCTAAAGAGGGACCGACATTAATATAAAAGTCATTGATTGCATTTGCAATACGATTACCATTATGTATTTCTTGACCATTTTCTCTAATAAATTCACATTGCGATGATCTTTGTTTGCTTTTACCAATTAACATATTTAATATACTCCACGTAGCTTTCATGTCCTTTTTACAACTATTAAGTTTATTTCTATAATACTGTTTTTCAGCTTTACGCAGAATACCTGTAAGTTTATTCTTATAAGTTAAGTACCTTAATTTCGTTTCACTTTTAGCCGATTTCAGTTGACATTTATACAAGTAGTTTTTTTTTCCTACATGCATTAATTAGACCCTTTGTTAACCATGGTTTGTGATATTTTTATGGTATGATATTTTTTTAAATGTTAAAAAAAAAACATTCAGTGTACAAAGTAATGGCGGCTTGCTTGTTCCGATTTTAGTTATGTCAAAACAGACAACAGGATGAAAACCAGTTTTCATCAATTTGATTGACATACGCATTAATGATATCAACAGACATTCAAGCAAATAATACCGTATCCGGTTCACATTCATGCAAATATTATTTCAATATTACATTTGAAATAATAATTTTGAAGGAATTATCGCGAAAAATTGGGAAATTTATGAATTCAATTCTTATTTGAATATTTTTTTTTAAATGTTATAGAGTTCAGGCATAACTTGCATAATACTAATAGGAGATACGGATTTATTTTTTGACATTTGTTTAAACAAAATTTGTATTATTGTCAGTATTTAATATTAATTTGTTATTAACTAAACAAGTGATTTGAATACCGTAAAATAAGAATTCAACCAAAATATAGAAAATTCATTTTTCATTCAAGAGAATATTTCAACCATTAATAAAGAATTGTTCACAAAAATGCAAATAATTGTACATTCAAGCAAATTGAATTCCCGATACGCGTAAATGTTGAAATACGCCGGATTGGGGGTAACACTTTAAATGAATTACGAGCTCGTAAGCAATGCTCGTAATTTCTGTTTATATTTCCAAACATTACCTTGATACCTTGATCCTCTTCTGAGTTTATGGCTAAACGACTCAGCTCTAGTCTGGTTTTGAACGTTGCGACTGTTTGGCATTGACGGTATGTTCGTCAAGATAATTCCAAGCATCAACCACCCTATTTGTGAAAAAAAACTGTCTACGAGTACGAGGACCCGGGCTTCAGGGCGGCCCAGGCCTCAGGGTGGCCCGGTCTTGATTTCTCGCTTATTCCCATTTTTTCTCATGAACTGTTTAATGCAAAGTGACTGTCTCCATAAACTGGATAATGTTTCCATTCAACATAGTTCCCAGAAATGAAGCATAAAAAAGTTTTTCTGATAAAAGCAAATTTGTTACATATAATGACCCTTGAACACAGTCATGACAAAACAACACAATTGCGATGTGTTTCGCGTAGTTGTATATGGTTAAGCACTATTTTAGTTAAATGTAACTGTTTATTAAGCTTAACGACTTCTGAATTCAACATTTTCGAAGGAAAAGTGTGGGTGGGCCGCCCTGAGGGCCTGTTGACCTTAGCGACGACGGTTCGGAAATAATGATTTATTCTTATCAAAATCGATTCGTTTCTTCAAAATAAGTTGTCGATCTATAAATATTAGGCCTACCTTTTATATTCAGGCCTAATGTCGGTTAACGATTTGATATCGTCGCAGAAATTAGCTAAAAACCTCGAAAAGTGGGCCACTGACAGCCTTGGACCTCGTACGTATTTCGGTTCGGGTTCGCTGCTTATGAACTTTCTTTGAGTGGTCTCTGAGATCGTCGTGTTTCAGCTTGTTCGGGTTTACTTTGTAGGCATTGTTCAGCAATTTGTACGTTTCGCGTATATCTGCCAATATCTTCTGACACTGAGAGGGACGAAGTTTAACGGGTCAATAAATAGTTTTCGCACCCTCTTTGAGCCCGTTCCAGAGCATCGATATCCTTCCTGAGCCATGGGTTCCATGCGGCACTGTTGGTTTCTAGTATTGGACGTATGAGGGATGTGTATATCGGTATCATTACATCAGCGGAGCGATTTGTAAAGCATCTACGGACCATTCCGAGTCTCTGGTTGGCTTTTTTCACTATGAGATCAATGTGTTTGGACGGTTTCAGATCATTTGAGATAAGCAAACCGAGGACCTGTTCTGGGACACACTCAAGCGGACGTCCACCAATGCAATATACAAAGTCCAGTGTTTTTTTCACTCTTATAACCACACACTTCTCCTTGCTGAACCCGAGAAACCATTGTCTGGACCATGCCGATAGGGCATTGAGAACATCTTGTAGTTTAGCACAGTCAGAGACATAAGCTACTTTTGTATATACTTTACAGTCATCAGCAAACATCTTCGCAGTGGACTTCACGTGGTTTGGGAGATTGTTGATGTAGAACAGAAAGAGCTATGGGCCACGAATCGTCCCTTGAGGTACACCCGAGATAACGCGCGCCCAGTCCGAGTACGACCCGTTGAGAATAACACGCCGTTGTCTATCTGTTCAAAATGAACTTAACCATCTGTGTATTCTTCCCTGTGTATTCTTCCCATAACTCTTCAGCTTCAGTAGCAAGCGTTTGTGGGGGACGGAGTCGAATGCCTTCCTACAATCAGTATACACCATGTCGATTCCAGTGTGCGGTTCATCGAAGGCTGTCGTCCAGTCATTGAGACAATCTAGGAGATTTGTCGGACATGAACACCTCGATTAGAAACCATGTTGATCACACGTTATGATGTTATTTGCGTCGGAAAAGCGTTGAATTACCCGTAGTACTAATCGCTCTAGCACCTTTACGACCTGGCTTGTGAGACTCACAGGACGGTAATTGTTGGTATTTGATCTACTGCCCTTCTTATGCAGAGCACATATGTTCGCTGTACATAGTCCAGTCCCTTGGAAGCTGTGCGCTCTCTAGCGAAAAACGGAAAAGAATATGCAATGGTTCACACAGTTTGGGTACTTCCCGGAGTATCCACGGATGTATTTCATTTGTCCTTTGTTCACTATAAACATATCAATGATAGTGTCGTTTGTGGTTTCAGTTTAAAATAAATTTCAATAAAATTCATTCGCGTTCATAATTATTCAAGCTCGTGCTAACCACTATCTACTCAGAACTTTGATTTATTTCATACACGTGTTTGAACAAGATTCTTTTTTTTTTGGGGGGGATAAGCGATAAGGCGGGATTTTTATATGGTTTCACTTTTTTGAAGAGGTGTGTGAGTTGGTATCAATATATTCAGGAAACCATATGAAAAAACGCAGATAGTTCACAATAACTTTTAAATCATGCACGGTTGTAATAACATTATTACATAATATAT
The DNA here is from genome assembly GCA_001703475.1 of Hydroides elegans. Taxonomy (NCBI): domain Eukaryota; kingdom Metazoa; phylum Annelida; class Polychaeta; order Sabellida; family Serpulidae; genus Hydroides; species Hydroides elegans. The sequence continues at coordinate 25,490 of LQRL01114632.1, forward strand.
TTAAAGTGAATTAAGCATATGCTTTAACGATTCTGAAAGGGAGATAATGTGATGTTAAGAACTTATAGAAAAACTGATGAACCACCAACAAGATTATGATAATCCCTTTAGAAAAAATATTGCGAGATATAAGGTACATGTACATGGATACGTACTTTAGACACTTTTGTTCACGAGCCCGTTTCTGTTAAATAATAAAACAGTTCAAAATACATACTAAAGAAGCCCAATCTATTTGAAGAACGCGTATATATTTTGAATCTTTATGTGTTTATAAAAGCTATATATAATGATGAATGGTTCAAATTCAATTTGCGAGTCCAGCAACCTTTGCTTATTTATTCATTCCAATTTAAATCAACTTTTCATATGTTTGACCAATTGACTAAATGCCTAGGTTGCCATTTCTCAATAAACCTAATCTTTATTGCCTTATTCAAGCTTCAATGTCATTGCAAATTAATCATTACATATATAACATTAGTTGACTTGTACTTCAAATTCAAATTTTAACTTGTTTAGATATCTTCATTTATGCTTGTAGATATTTATAAAAAATGGAGATCATACTGATGGATATATGGCTGTAAAATCAAAGAATCATGCACAGTAAGTAAATAATTTTGATATTAATTTAGATTACATAGCAGTCGTTACATACAAAAGACGCTAGCACGCGTTTTGTTTCCAGAAAAGGGCAAGGGCACAAGAAAGTCTAAAAGATAATAGGCCCTATGTGCCCTATTGCAACAAAACAATGTTCTGTATACAATAGTATCAATATGTTCAAAATCAATATGATAAAGCTCCAACCAGGTATTATCGTAACACCATCATCTAATTTCTCACAACATATTTATGGGTTGTCCATTGTTCTTATTGAATTTATTCCACCCATAGAACTCAATGTTAATGAACTTAAGAATTTTGAATATACCATAGCCATCTATATTTAAAGTGAACGTTTTAAACTCAAAATAATGGTCGTTGATAATTTTTTAATTGACATATTGTAGGAATGCAAAATAAATATATTTTTTCTTTGATATGTGATCTTCCTCTGGCGGTGCAAAATTTTAATATTTACTTTTTATATGTGACTTTTACCTTGCGTTAATTAATATTTAATTGATTGACAGGTAGCTCTCTGGCGGTGCATGAAGTGCGATTTTGGAATGAGTTGCTTGAGGAGGAAGAACGTCAATACAAACGAGCCCATTTCCGGTTCGAAGACAGCGAACAATCAACGTCGCCCACGGCAGCTCAAACAGTGTTGAGGTATTTATATTTCATTATGTTCATGTATTTATTTATATCCGTTAAGAGGTTCCCCTATCAACTGTTTGCCTTCCAACCAAAAACAAATGTGGATGATTTTTAATTGCTTTTCGTTATAATTTGATAAACAAAAAGAAAAGGAATAATATCACTGTTTACCGAATTGATCTATAAAAACCCTTTCATCTAGCGCTTGAAAGCTTCGGAGTTTTGGTATAAAATTACATTAAACTTCATATCCTGATTCAGCATCTGAAACGCTTGAATTTAAAGTCGAAACCTAATCAGAAATGTCGGCGGCGTTTCGCATTATGTAATAAATAAATAAATATATATATATATACTAAACAAGCATTCATATTCGGCTTATGTAGTTGGCAGTACATGTAAGCCACAGTAGCACCTCGTTTACTCGATGATCGGGACTGGTTATATTCTTTGAGTTATTCGTGAATTCAATTTAACCATGGTCAATCTGGACTCGAAATGGATTTAAAAGTAAATGTACTTGTACACGAATTTGCATGTATTAATTTTTGTAATTATCAGGCTCATGTATAGTTTGGTAAAACATGCTTACTCATACTTGTTCTTGAACTATGTTATCAATAAATGATTCAATTTTTAAATGATTTTTTTTTCAGGAAATGTAGTAATTTGGATAAGATCCAGTCTTACTTCTCCAATTTCGAGTGAGTATAAAGAAATAAATGCCGATTGATTGTTCAGATGTGACCAAACGTGAAGAAATATTAATCAACGTCGAAAACTTATTTGAATGGTTTTGAGCATAAATACATTAAGCAGATTTAAATTGTTTTGTGAAAAACCGAAAAAGTCCATCATAAAGCGTATTCTAACGGAGCTTTCTCACAGAATTGTTTATTATGGATATATCTTTAAATAGCGTATGATATGATAATTATGACAGGGGTCATATATTATGAATGCAAAACGAATGTTATGGAGCTGGAACATTTATGCACGGAACCCTTTAATTGTCTGCCTTCGCTATGTAAAAATCATATGTAAAGGTAGCTAATGTACTGGGAATCTCGCTAGAAACAGTTTGAGGGTTTATAATTCAGAAATGACAAATGCAATGCAATTTTATTTTGGTATTGCAAATTCTAAACGAAAAAGTAGGGGTATACGCAAAATATGAAATAATTGTAAATAATTGTAAATTGTAAAAAATATACAATAAAAACGATTTTCGTGATATTCTCCCCCATTTACATCTTGAAATAATAACATGCCTCTGAAGAATGACCCGTTCTTTTGTCTTTGAATAATGGAGACATATTCAAGTAATAGAATCGGTACCTAGAATAAGTCGCACCTTAACGGACAAATGAGTTCTCGAATATAAACAGACCACTCAAACCTATTGCATTTCTATTCACCATGACAGACCATTCAATCATGTAGAATTCTATATAGGGCAAAGAGAGTGTTTTTTTTTTAATGTTTAGAATTGTCTGCAATTTCTGTTTAGAAATGTCTAGGAATTTTCGGGCGAGGAATATAATGAGAATGAAAGTTCAAATATAAAATGGAAATATATATGTTAGATAAAGATATAACCAATACAGAAATATGTTCAACCCACCCATTCTTGCCCTTTGTTTGGTCAGCCTAATGGTTGACACATCTGGTCAATCAAATCTAGTCTAGACGTATCTAGGGTTCCCTACACCAAGCGAGCATACTGAAAATTTTGCAGCTTTTTCGAGGCCGTTTCTAGCGAAATTCATAGTACATTATGTACACACGTCTGCAACTGCAAATACTCTTTTTTTTCTGAATATTTTCATATTAAAATGTCTTCTCGACGTACGGTTTTGTTTTCGAGGATGTGATTACCCTTATTTAAACCGAGCATAAACATTTGTAAATTATCTTATTTTAAAGTATTGAATCAAAAATTCACTTTAGCCTTAACTTTATATTGCACAAACAAAATAGATATGATATAATCGATAAACATTATGTATGTCATTTTTGTCCTATACACCCTTTTTGAAGAACACATTTGTCCCCGCATTCGATACCAGTTTCTCTAAATATTTGCAAAAAAAAATAAAATAAAATAAAACAACATATGCTATTTTCGTGGACAGGAAGAATTATACATGACTGTATACGTTTTGTAACGTTAGGTAGCTTCTCTACCTAATTGACCTATTTTCCCAAATGTCTGAATGCAAAAATATTTCTGTCTGTGCATTGAAATAGAAACTTTTATGATGCATAAATGCACAGACAAAAAGACAAATAAAAAGAAAAATGAAATTATTTGGCTTTAAATATCCCGTGTATTTTTTTATTTTAATTGATCTGTTTAAGTGTATTAATTTACATTTTTTAAAGTTTAAGGTTAATGATTGATTTCTGCTGATAAGATATGGTTTTTTTATATTATTAAAAAGGATAAAGAAGGGATGCCAAATGTTTAATACCTATTTCTTATTATATCTCTAAGAACAAAATGCTATTATTTGTTTGTATTAAAGGTTGTTTATCATTTGTTTTTTTGTTGTCTAAATTCATGATGTGGGTTTTTTAATATTTAAATTTCAAGAGTATATGATAACGTATTGATGCAAATAAAATACACACAAGCGAAAGATTCTTTCGCGAAAAAAAGTATCAAATCTGTGACACGGATGCCTGAAATTATTTTAACATACCATATTTTCCATATTTTCCAAGATACGTTTAATTATCCCCCGTGAAAACGAGGGGATATAGGGTTGAGCTTGTCCGTCCGTCCGTCTGTCCGTCCGTCTGTCCGTCCGTCTGTCCGTCCGTCCGTCCGTCTGTCTGTCCCGCTTGATATAGGGTACTTTGTCCACGCGAGTTTGGTATGAAGGAGTTGAGCTAGAGCTTTCAAATTTTGTACACGCATGAACCAAGGTCTGAAGTCGTGCCTCGTCAAGGTTTTATCTCGATCGGTTGAAAATTGTAGATTCTAGAGCACTTTAAAAATTGTCGATTTTAAACTTTTTTTTCATATGCCAAGCACTTTGTCCACGCAAGTTTGGGATGAAGGAGTTGAGCTAGAGCTTTCAAATTTTATACACG
>LQRL01114635.1:28308-39089 GCA_001703475.1 Hydroides elegans
GTTTCGATCGCAGCCGTACTTCAATTGAGACCTAACACCCGAAGGTAACTGGGATATACACTGACACAAAGTAAAAACGCAAGTGTAAATTCAAACTGTTGTATCTCAAAGAGTAATCAACGCATCATCGTCAAATTTTCACAGAATATTGTTGTAAATGTTGTTGATTCGTGACCAAGATATCATTAACATTCAACGTTCAAAACGAACATTTATGTACCATTTTTCCAGTGAAGTCACAGTTTTTACCATACAAAATAATGTATGATATGCTTAAGTCTCGTTTAACTGTATTTTAGCGTAACGCTTGTGGCGTAAGCATTCTTGTTATAATAAATGGAGTTATCTTGGGTCATTTGACGGCGGACCTTTGATTAATTGTGCCGTACAGCTCAATAAATAGGGTACTGCCGCGAACTCATCAAAATAGCGTTTTCATAACATCTGTTATCAGATTCTCGTTGGAAACGTAAAAATGATAATGTTTACTTTATGATTTGCTATTCAAAAGTAAATGGACTAATTATTTTGCTTGCGCACGATTATTTGGACGTCGTCCACGTCCATTCAAGAGTCGCGTTTCCACATCCTGTAAGTTCGTATCCCATTATCGCGCTGACAATTTTGTTCCTTCTATCGACTCATCTAGTTGTTATGACTCACTTGACCCAAATTCGTTGCACCGCTTGCATTTTGAAATGGATATCGAGGATGCGATGTTCGCACCAAGCGATCGTAAGTATGCGTATAAAACCTTGTTTGCTCGGGCTATATATTGTACTGCAAATAGCTGGTAAGCTGGCGGTTACATTTAAATCAATTTACTTAGGATAACACAATAGCTGCCGCTTTTGCGAATGTTTTTTGCAAAACATCGTTTTCTAGCACATCGATATTTGGCCATCTCTCACGTTCATGAAGTTGTGGCGTTGCGATCGGTGTATATTTTTATTTCAATCCTTTTGATAACCTTCCGATTTTCCTTTCGCTTGCATTCCATGAGGGTTTTTGAAGAGTTTGTGGCGATCAAAATACTCGTCATTATTGCACATCCGTCATACACCTATGTGCGACTTTTTACGTCATCAGACATATGTATCGCTTCAAGATTATCAATACAGTTAGTTCTTAGTCTTTTAAGCATTGTATGTCAATTTCAAGACTGTAACCCAAAAATTAAATAAATTAAAGTATTCTAAGACAGTTGCGTTTTTACTTTGCGTCAGTATATGTGTAGGGGTGGGGGGGGGGTGGTATAGGAATGGGGCGCCCAAAGGAGACATCTACTCGTACGGCATCATCATGCAGGAGATTCTGTTCAGATCGCAGCCATACTATAACTCAGACCTAACACCCGAAGGTAAATGGGCTATATGTTAAGGGGGTTGTGGGGGGAGGTATAGGAATGGGACACCCAAATGAGACATCTACTCGTTCGGCATCATCATGCAGGAGATTCTGTTTCGGTCGCAGCCATACTTCAATTCAGACCTAACACCCGAAGGTAAATGGGCTATATGTTAAGGGGGTTGTGGGGAGGGGTATGGGAATGGGACACCCAAAGGAGACATCTACTCGTTCTGCATCATCATGCAGGAGATTCTGTTCAGATTGCAGCCATACTTCAACTCGGATCTCACACCCGAAGGTAAATGGGCTATAGGTCAAAATGACAATAATTCACACTATATAAGCGCTTCTCCGTTTCTCATAAGCAGGCATACTTCAACTCAGGCCGCATGCTAAAGATAGGTTAGACGTAAGCTAATGGTTAAGCTAGATTAAAGCGAAGTAATGGCAATTATACACGGTACGTGTATCAGATTGCTCAGAGTGCTTGTAAGGCAAAGCCTGACAAGTAATATGAGCAATCTGAGTTGAGCTCATATACTGTAGGCCCCATATGTACGGAAAATTTATTTTGTAACGACGATCGAACAAAACGGAAATAATCGCAAAAAAGTTCATCAAACAAAGACACACTTTACCTCCTTTTCCAATTGCCCTTTTTAAAAACAGAAATCATTGATCGCGTGCGCGCAGGAAGCGACCCTCCTTTCCGTCCGACTGTAGATACCCGCCCTTCAGAAGAAGACGTGAACCCGGGCATGGTCACTCTGATGGAAAGCTGTTTGGCCGAAAATCCGAATCAACGCCCGAACTTTGCTCAGGTCAAGAAGGAGATCGTCAAGGCCAACAAGGGCAAGTGAGTGTTAGAAAAGAGGGGTCAAGGGTAAAAACGGTCAAGTTGTAAGGGTAAAGGGTCAAAATGCCAAGTAATCGAGGTCAAAGGAAGAATAAATAAGAAAAAATAATGTTCGTTGAATAGAATAGTTGGTATACCAAGAGAATTGCTTAAAAAACGCCAGCTATCACATTAAGGTGAATAGTTCTTAGTTCGTCCTCAGATTCCGTATAATATTGGCATACGATCAGGCCAAATATAAACCCTCTATAAAGAACTACTTCGAACGTTATACTACTCATCGCACTAAATGCTTTACCATAATTTATGTTTAGCCAACGCATCAAATGAAATATCACAGTGTCTTATTCCCTTGTTGCTACTTTTCCACTCCAATAGGAAAGTGAATATCATGGACAATATGATCGAGAAGCTTGAGAAATACGCCAACAACTTGGAAGACATTGTGGCCAAGCGGACGGAGGAACTGGTGATCGAGAAGAAAAAGACAGACATGCTGCTATACAGGATGCTCCCAGAGTAGGCCCATTTTTGGACAGTTTTTGTTTTGTTTATATTGTTTGTGCCAGGACATGCTTGTTTAACATGAAAATAGGGCACCCCACGACATATTTTTCAAAAAGTTGTTAAATCAACTTAAAACAACATTTCAATTACGAAGAACAACAAATTAATGGTTTTTGAACATTTAATTTTTGCAAAAAAGTTGTTCCTTTTTTCCAAGCCAGCTGAGCTTGTTCTCCTTTTCTAGCCAGCTTGGAACAGAAAAGGAACACCTTTTGCGAAAATCGAAATGTTGAATATAACCAAATTACGTATCAAATCTTGCAAATAACAGTTTTTTCGAAAATTGCAATCAATTTTATTCAATTCCAATATCATTATTTTCACTAATTATTGAGAAAATTAAGAAATTATCCAAAAAGGTGTTCCTCAAACTGCTCAAATCTCCAAGCGACAATGAAATTTCTCGAAATTTCCAAGCCAGCTGGAAATTGGTGGGGAAACAGCTATTTTGGGGAACAGCTCGTGAGGTGCTCTTCATGAAAACATGTAAAAATAAATGTAAAAAATACAATATTATTTGTTTATGAAATATTTTTCAAAAATAAAAAGGATATGATTGCAATATAAGTGTTATCTTATTAATTTAAGAACATCATTTAATTTTAACACATTAAAAGCCACCACAAAGCACTACGAGTTAGTAAAATCCTTACATGATCACTTTTCTATCCAACCCAATTAAGGATCGTAGCCGAGAAACTGAAAATCGGCGAGCAGGTTGCCCCGGAGATCTTCGACCTAGCAACCGTTTACTTTTCGGACATCGTGGGCTTCACGACGCTTTCCTCCAAGAGCACGCCGATCCAGATTGTTGACCTTTTGAATGACCTCTACACGTGCTTTGATGATATTATCGAGAAACACGATGTCTACAAGGTCAGTGACATCTATTTTGTTTGAATCTTTGACTATTTTGAATATCTGGAATACTTTGACATAAATGATTTGTTGAGACGTTAATTCAAAAGAGAAGTATGCAAATCTAAATATAAAATGATGTCACATATAGCAACAAATAGAGCTCATTAAATTTTATGTAACATATCATCGTCAAGCTAACAATTTCGTCAAGCTGGTCAATTTCTGTTTCATTTATGATGGAATGATGTTTCATTTAAGTTTCCCAACGCGAAACCAAACCATTTTCGATTTATTTTTACACAGCACACATGCCGATTGTGCTATTTAAAAGTATACATAAATTGAACGATATCTTTTATTTTTCAAACATAATATTTAGAAAATTAACAAATGTTTGGAAAATGAATTACATGCCACTTGTGGTATCTTACATAAAATACCTTGTTAATTTAAGGGGTCGCATGACCACATTTTTTTTCTTTCTAATTACCTCATACAGGTTGAAACCATCGGTGACGCGTACATGTGCGTCTCGGGCATTCCCGTTCGCAACGGGCGTCGCCATGGCGGCGAGATCGCCAACATGGCGCTCGAACTTCGCGACGCCGTTGGCTCCTTCCGAATAAGACACATGCCCGATGAGAGGCTGCGGATAAGGATCGGCATACACAGTGGCATGTGCGCCGCAGGTATGATTGATTAATACGATGCTTTCCGATGTATTAATTTCGTAAATAGACGTAAAACACACAATAAGATTGTGTCTGAAAGGGGTGGATGTATAATTAATCGGGGGATTGATTGGCATTTTAGTTGACATGGTTATACATGTAAGTGAGCATTAGATATCCATAGAGTGACTGATTTCGATTCGAATCAAGGCGAAAAAAAATATGATTGTGATATTTTGATTAAGTAATTTCTACTCAAGGTTGTCGTACCAAGAATAAAATTCTTCCATTTTTCCTCAAGTGACCAAAAACGTATTTTTTACTTGCAGGAGTTGTGGGCCTGACGATGCCGCGATATTGCTTGTTCGGAGACACAGTGAATACGGCCTCGAGAATGGAGTCAAATTCGGAAGGTGCGCCTTATCGGCCGTTATAACATTTGCGTTTGTTTGTTTGTTTGTTTGTTTTTTTGTTTCAAAACGCATTTTTTCGTGCTTGCCATGAAATCCTTATGCAAACTCGAAATGAATCTTGTGTGCCCAAACGCAATTTGTGTTCTAAGTTTTTTCCATAAGGAATATATTCAATGCTGTTTCAAACGCAAATGTTACCGTTTCCGTCTAAGATATTTAGCTTGAACAAACATAGTTCTAGCCAGGCTGCTCTTTTTACTATATAATTGTCAAACGCATGTTATATCAAAGAATGAAACGAAACGTCATAAACATAGAGCGTTACACGTAAAATGTGCTAATATCTTATCATATAGTTATATAAATGACGTTACTAAACGCTCTCTTTTACTAATCTGATTTATATATTTATGTATGACATGTATGACATATATTTTGTATTTCAGCGATGAAAATCCATTTGAGCACGCCAGCCCATGACGTGTTGTTGGAACTCGGCGGATATGACACTACGCTCAGAGGAGAGATTGAAGTCAAAGTAAGGCTGCGTTCACGAAAAAGAAAAAGCCCGAAATTAAATCTCAAAAGCCACTTTTTTTATAAAAAACATAGCAATTTCTTTGGTTCACGCGAAAAGCGGGCATTTTTAGAATTATTTTGAGCCCTTATTTTATGTGAACGCAGCTTAAGGGGAATGACATCCTTCTCTTAATTTAACACGTTAATTTGTAATAGTTCAAAATAGAATTCTACCCTAAAAATTATGCTAGAGAGTTTATGGCCAAAGTGTGTATTGTAATGATCATAATCGGTTTTATCTATAGCGATTTCCTAGATCAACTATGTGCCAAAATCGCATAACAATACGCGATATAACAATTTATATTATTTATATATATACTCGACAACAAAAGAAGTGTCCGGTTGTTCAAATCTCTGTAACTTCAAAGGTATTTGGTCGATTTTTATCAATTATGTACCGAATTAAACAGCACATAATGTGAGTTCATTTAATAAGTTTTTGCGACTCTATACTTGCTATCGATGATTCGGCGAACTCTTGAAAATGAACGAACGAAATAGCGAGTAACAAACCCTCAAATATGCATTTTCATGGATGTTTGAACTATCTTGCCAGAAATGTTAAAGGTAATTTGTACATTTGGACTCTTTAGGTGCATATTCGGAAATTCAAGCCAGTTGCGGCGATCGCTCGAGTTGATAAAGTATCTTGCGAATGGTCAGACGCTTGGCACCGGAAGTGCAAGCTTTTGTACAATTGTTCAAAACAACTGTTTGAATATGTCAAATGATGCCTTCACGGGTTTTATTATGCTACATTTATGGGTTTACAACCGTTTTGGAAATTACGTTTCGCTTATTTTCTGGTTACTTCGAAACACGATATTGATCGAAAAGTCACATTCAGTGAACCTTTGTTAAAACCGTAGTTTAAGTTTTCCATCAAGAAGAAAACAATTTTTTCGTGCATGTCTACGACAACCTGATGGTTGATTTCCACGTCCAAGCCTCGTAGCAATGGTGCGCGCAAGCGTATGCCTTGATAAACAGATCGACGTATCCTTCTCAATTTTAGCGTGATAACGCGGCTAAAATGACCGTTAAACAGTTTTTCATAACTCGTAACTCTAGATTACAATGTTCTAACCTATTTAAAGCGTTTTCACTCAATAATCGATTATTTGCGCGAAACCGCGCCTATATCGAGCGTATTTTCAATGCATTTCGCGACATCGATTATATGGAAAACGAGGACAGCAACGGCCTTTCGGTTTATTTTTTATATTTTGCACACCCTTGAAGATAATATTGACAATGACCGTTTTCGTCCGAACGCCCCTTCAATATAACCAGGTTAAGTTATCCATTTCAAATTTTGCCGAGTTTATTAGAAAATTACGGCTAGACTATGGAGCGAATGGAATTCAAAGTACAATTAACAGAGTTTAGAGCATGTGAGCTATCTTGGAATCATACCGTTTTTATTGTGTAATATGATTAAGACTGTTTTCACAGTTTAGCGCCAAAAACACGTTTTTTCGACATTTTACGATGTGCGCTACGACGCATGTGGCATATAAATTAACTATTTCTCACCGCTTTTGAGTTACGAAAACCTTATACTATCCCTAGCACATAGCGCTTTTCCTCTCCTATCGATACTCATTGAATGATGATCGAAATCAATGTTTCTTAGCCCTTCGATAAAACGAACGAGATACTCGTCAAACGGATTCCAGATTGTTAGGTTTGCGAGACCACCTATAATTATCATAACTGAAACTTACAAAAGTGTTTTAATTGGTTCCACTTTTGATACAATGAAAAAATATTAACCTACAATGACCGGACACTTCTTTTGTTGTCGAGTATAATAACAGATGATAAACGGAATCACTCAAGTTTGAGCTCAAGATCCTGTAAATAATTTCAAGCCATCAGTAATTATCATGATCTATTGCAGGGCAAAGGAACAATGAAGACTTATTGGTTGGAAGGAAGAGTTAGTGGAAACGGAACAACCGACTGATTAAAGACTTCGATTAACATCTTGATTGGGACCATTTTGCAATATTTGTGTCATTGGAAAGTTTTTAACATTTGAATGTTGTTTATTTGATTTCAATTTGCAGTTTTTTTTTCATTGTTGTCGTTTCTTGATTAAAATTGACCATACATGTATACATGTAAATATTTATTTATCTAAGCAGTTTTATTATACGCATCTCATTAATGTTCAATTATCAAGATTTATTTTATAAAGAACCATCCCATTCGGCAAATACTCTCATAAGAACGTCCCGATCAAGTAGTTTAGGTCCCGACGTCCGCGACGCAAATGGGAGGTGGCTTCGATGTAAAACAGAGACGTACCATTATTGCATTTTAAGGACGCCTTAAAACATATTTCAATGTCGTGACGTTTTAACACGGACGCGGACAACTATAAACTAAATATTACTTAAAATTTTAATAGCAATTTAAAGAACGTTACAGAAAAACGTATCCATATTTTGCATTGGGCTTATCCATTTATACGATATGTGATGTTCGATTGTGATATAATAGATTTTAGAAATACATGTACAATAGAAACCTGCAGTAACTAGAGAGTTATATTTTGCAAATCGAATCATTCTGTTTCTATAAAGCTTTATAAAAATCATGTTACACTTACGTGTAGTTCATTATTTTATTTTTAATAAACTCATTACAAATAATTTATTATGCACAATAATTTATGATGTTTAGTTCCTTACATCCTTGATTTGATTCAAACATATGATTGTTTTATACTTTGTACATTCAACATAAACATACCACTATGCATTTTGTTCAAATTGTACCTCAAGATATTTGGTTTGATAGATAATAAAACCAAAATGAATAAGTTATATCCCTTAAGTTAAGCGTGATTGCAATCAATTATGAAAATGATAGTTAGATATAATATATGTAAATATATTACAATGTATAAATATATCATATATGGGTTATGCCAATACCAGCGGGCAAACTCATATCAATGGATTTATTATACATTGTTTAAAATGAAAGTGTTAATAAATACACTACGCAATTATGATATATAAAAAGGTTTGTCCTAATTGCTAGGCCACTCTAGCGATTTAGTAGGAGACTGGAGAAAATCGCAAAAGTGTGGCCATCCTCTCGACTCCGTGACATTGTTAACAAAACTAACATCCTGATGGATTTATAAACAACATCTTTTCAGTGCAACTTTCACAAGTTTTTCATTATATCAACAACAATGAGTGCGCATGTAATAATTGGGAAGACCCTCGCACGCAGCTCATTGGATCAAGAATGATTACATATTAAGGCTTCTAATTACGGAAGCAAAACAGATAATCTTGAAATACCAGTCCGGCTTAACCAGACATAATATTATGTATAGAAGTCATTAAGACGGAGAGTGAATAAGCACCCAGGTACATCCTGCATCATATCATAACGTGTTTTTCAAAATAAATAGACAACGACTCGAAATAATGGGACAGAAAATGCGAAAGTCCAAAATCATGTAAACTTTTTTGACACTTTTCCATTTCAAACCATCATATGTTATAGGTGTGTATGTATACAATAGGGTTTTAATATCAAAATTCATATAAAATAAAGAACGAAAAAGATCCTTATTGACTCTTGAAATGGGGTAATGATTATGTCAGACCTGGGATAATCGGACGGTTACCATTGTACACAAATTGACATACATTATTGCTATAAATGTATTGGTAAATTCTATCAATGAAAGAGGGAGTGTTTAAAGACAGTTTTGATAATCTAACTCTAAAACTTAAACCCATACTTTTTACAAATTACCCCTATTACAAAGTCAATAACATAAAAAGTATATTTTGCTTTAATGGTCGGACTCTACCCTTCTCTATTCAAATATGTGTGGATTTTACTCTTTCTACACTTCAGGTTTTTTTCTTCATGAGTACATCAAGTTACGTAGTCTATGATATGACTGTGACTAAATTTAATGAAATTTGTGTATTTTGTAAAGTAAAGCGTGCTGAATTAATAAAATTTAGATACAATCCAAACAGTGTTTTATAACGATATGATTTCAAAGCTATTTCGACAAGTTTATAAACGTTATTTTGTGACCTTTATTTGTTCCTAATTGTCGAAAACCAAAAACATGTATTGGTATGATTTCATGAAGAACAGTCGTAATAATACATTGCAATTTTTTGAAAAATTAAGGGACTTACCTTAGGCAAGCCGAAGGTAATATAGCGTACCCCCGACCTACCAGAAAGGCGCTGGATGAATATACCAAAGAAAACCTGGTTCTATGCCTAAAATGATATGCTCTTTACTATCAAATATCAAGGGGCTTGTGTTGACAAAACATCATTTTTGACTAAAAGAAAGCTCGATGAAAAGTACATGAACAGTCGATACATCTATAAAAGTTAAAAGGGTTTTACTCATTAAGTGTAGAATAAATAAGCGTATGTTATTTTTTTCAGTTCGATGAATTTATTACAATGTTATCATACTATCATAGGTTTAGCGTATTAAACGTCCTGTCTCATTATCCCATGTTACTGATTTGACAACCCAATGTAAGTTGATACTATCATAGGTCATATATCGGATATCGAAATTGCATAGTATTTATACAAAATATGCCAAACATATACACCTATAAACAGACAAAATTTCAAAATTTTGCTTTGAAAAGAACATAATAAAAGATTTATGGAATGCCACATTTTAGTTTTACTGTCCCATTAAATCGAGTCGTTTCTATTATAGGAATAAAACACGACTGTGAGTTTGTATTGCTGATTTAGAGCGAAGAAGAAGCTATTACAAACCGAACGCCGAAGGCGTGAGTTTTGTAATAGTTTCTTCTAAGCTCTAAATCAGCTATACAAACGAACAGGAGTGTTTTATCGCTATATACTATTATAACAGTTGAAAGTATTGCATAAATACATTAAGATTCGAACTGTATAACAAAATTCCGAACAATTAGTCATAATAATTACTTTTTATGACGTTTTGTTTTAATACTTATGTGATGCCAGTATGCAGAAACTGTAATGCAGTATTCGCTCAAAATGAGTCACGCTTATATGCCTCTCCTCATAATCGCTTCTCATCTGTTCAATTTATCGAATCCCGCCTTCTACAAAGAATGGTTTAACCAAAAAGGAATTCCTTAACGATTTATCAAGCTTTTTAGAGATTCTCACAATTAAACTAGATAAACTCCTTTTGATTGGTGATTTCAATGTCCACTGGGACAACACAACTGATACTGAAACAGAAGCGTTCAAGGAACTACTAAAGTCATTCGATCTGACTCAATTCGTAAACGGTCCTACTCATGAAAAGGGTCATACTCTTGACTTTGCAATCACAAGAGCAAATGATGATATAATGTCACATTGTCCATTAGGTGAATTTATTTCGGATCACTGTACAATAGACTTATTTTTGAGATTTAAATCTTTCAAACCGAAAAGAGAAATAATAAAATTTAGAAAGATTAAA
>LQRL01114641.1:0-10085 GCA_001703475.1 Hydroides elegans
ACATTCATTAATTGATGAGTGACAGCGACTTTAATTGAGAGAAAGTTGCGTCATCGAGCAAAGGCAGTTGTGCGGGAGAGGGGTCAGCTATATATAAGGCACGCTGCTGCATAATCAATATTCACTTTCTGCTTACAGTGACACAGTCAGCATTCGTTACATTTTTAGTCTAGACTATAATATTAATGTTTGAAAAATAAAGTGACAATAATTCTGGAGTGCAAAGGTAGACCTTCGAAACTAAATTTTCTTCGAAATTAAATTAAGAACTTATCTGTACTTAGGACAGTTTTCCCCATGTATTTTGTTTAAAGCAAGTAGCTTATATGCCCTGAAAGGTATAAGCCTATTTTCATATATTTTCATTGATATTTTCAATATTCATATTTGAATCGACACCTCAAGAAGATCGCAGATATGAAATTTATAATTGCCTTTCTAGTTTAATGTTAATTTCATAAACCATTATGAGATTTTGGAAAAAAGGAAAACTGGAAATACTGGGAGATGAATTCGGAGATGGATGGGCACATGTTGCAAAGGGTTTTCCATGTTTCAAACACGGCAAGAAAGTCTATTTCTATCAAGTGGTTGCATCAATGCTGTCTCGTGTCACTATGTAATTACATTCATTACAGTTTTATGACAGTGATAAAACGTAATGAATGATATAGATATCGATATTTGTACAGTATTTTATCCGGCTTTAGCAATGTAAGCCCCTATTCTTGTGACATAACAATTGTGTTAAGAACATTACATGAACATGTTTTACAAATCCGTATGTGTACATGCTTTATACGTATAATTCACTTGTAAGCAATTATCAGTGAAAATAAGAAGTGGTGATAACATCACTTTTGACAAGCACCTTTCGCAACAAGTCATATTGTTTCGAGCTTTACATAACTGTATTGTTCTTGATATTAATGATAAAGCTGTAAATGCCGAAGATACAGAAAAAATAAACATCAGGGTCGATATTCGCAGTTTACTTTTACTTACACCATTTTTACTGTAATAAATCCATTTAAAGCACAAGGTTATGTTTATGAGTCTATTTCAATGTATTTGAGAGCCTGGGCAAAAATATCACTTTTGCTTATTAATGCAATTGACCAATCAAAATACTTGGCTCGTTAAGTGTAGGCACTGTTTTTGCCCAACCTATCCATTGGTTTACTTCTACTTATATAACGAACCCACCTTTGTTCAGTTTCTTCTCCTCCGTAAACGCCGGCACCGACCCCTCATCCATACCCGCCTCCTTGTATTTGGCCGCCAGTTGACTCTTCATGACATCCGGGTAGTCGCCATTGCCGAAGACAACTTTGGCAAACCGTTCCAGCTCGAGAGATTCGACAAAGGAGTACTTGCACTTAATTTTGTGCAAAACGACCAATTTTCATGCTTGATTCGGTCACTGCAATGCACTTGGTGTTTTGCCCAAATCTCTTATAGAACTCTTTGTGATCAAATTCATTTTTGTTTACTTAACGAACCCACCTTTGTTCAGTTTCTTCTCTTCTTCGGTAAACGCCGGCACCGCGTTTTCATCCATACCCGCCTCCTTGTATTTGGCCGCCAGTTGGCTCTTCATGACATCCGGGTAGTCGCCATTGCCGAAGACGGGCTGCGCGAACCAACCGAGTTTGGCCAGGAGCACGCGCTCGGCTGCAGCTACATCTTGGGGGTTGCTGGGATCGAGGGCCTCGGACCAGTCGGAGTTGAGGGTGATACCGCATTCGCCTAGGGATAAACAGATGTGTACATACATCAATATAAATTTATAGTAACGAGTGACTGTTTAGTGTCTGATATATTGCTATTATTTTCGCTAACATTTCGCCAATGTTTATAGACTCTGGTTTCATCGTACGTAGATTTTATGCATTGATGGCAGATTGATATCAAAACTATTGTGAACTTAGTAGAAGTCTAAAGCCTGGATAAATAGAATTCAGCTTCCGGGCTTTCATGGGCAATTTAAAAATTATTTTCTAACATACGTGCCCTTCTTATTATCGATATTATGAATATTGCATTATGTAATAATAAATTGCCGCAGAGGATACCAATTTAAATGTGACATACCTTTCTGCTTGGGTTTGAAATCCTTCACGTAAGCATCATATGCCTTGGCGTGCGCGCGCAACAAGGTATGGGCAGCTTTGAATGGGCTCGAGAGTGGATCCTTGATGCCTGGTGCATGGACACCGTTGCCGTAACCCAGCCAACAGGTGCAGATTGGCTCGTTGAAGGTGATCCAGTGCTTAACCTGAAAACGAAAATGGATAAGAAGTATTTGTAGCTCAATAGCTGTGTGCTGAAAGCACATTAATGTATGACAAATAGACATATAGACATACGTTTTCTAATCTTTTGATAATTACAACATAGTCTTTGGCTGTGTATCGATGACTATCAATAAAATACAGGGAATATAATGCGCCATGTGTTTCCTTTAAACAACATGAAGTAAGAGCGAAGTAACACGACATAGTAAAGGTTCGCACAAAAATATGTATTTCAACATTACGATAAACACAATGGGCATTGCAATGGGCACAGCACTTAAAGTAATAAATATAAATTTAAACCATAAAAGACTCACCCTATCCCCAAACGCCTCATAGCACACCCGCGCATACTCGAGAAACCGATCAGCCGTCGCAGCATTAGGCCACCCTCCGTCATCCTGCAGGGGCTGCGGAAGATCCCAATGGTACAGCGTTGCCATGGGAGTAACGCCCGCGGCCAGTAGGGCGTCGATGAGCTTGTTGTAGAAATCGATGCCCGCTTGGTTGACGGCGCCCGAGCCCAACGGGATGATGCGGGGCCAGGCGATCGAGAAGCGGTAGTGACTCAGCTAAAAAGAAAGAATCGAGTAATAAGTATGCGGAGAAGGGCGTCGATAAGCTTGTTATAGAAGTCGATGCCCGCTTGGTTGACGGCTCCCGAGCCCAACGGGATGATGCGGGGCCAGGCGATCGAAAAACGGTAGTGGCTCAACTGCAAAACATGTAGCAGGGCATATGAAATATATGTAGATAACCTTATGTGTATGATCTTCTGGCGCATTAGCGTGTTTTTTTCTGAGTTAAAATAATTTAATAACTGTTCATAAGCTTAAGTTGATTCTCTCAGATAAATGGATGGTGCACAGAGAAAGAAAAAGAGAATGAGAGAGAGAGAGAGAGAAAGAGAGAGAGAGGGAGAAAGTGGTTCAGAAAGAAAGAGAGATAAATAGAGAGAGAGAGAGAGAAATAGTGAGAGAAAGAGAGAGAGAGAGAGAGAGAGAATGGCGATATACACAGAGACAGGCAGACAGAAAGTAGGAAAGAGAGAGAGAGAGAGAGAGAGAGATAAATAGATAGAGAGTAAGAGATAGACTGATAGATAGATATATATATAGATAGATAGACAGATAGATAGAGAGAGATTTGTAGCCATGCAATTTCTTACACCAAGACTTTTGATGAGCTGAATGTCAGTGTCGAGCTTGTGATAAGAGTCGCACGCGACATCTCCGGTGTCTCCATTCTCAACTTTGCCAGGTGTATGTGAAAATGTATCCCAAATACTCTTTCCACGCCCTGAAATGTAAAAA
This sequence comes from Hydroides elegans, assembly GCA_001703475.1. Classification (NCBI taxonomy): domain Eukaryota; kingdom Metazoa; phylum Annelida; class Polychaeta; order Sabellida; family Serpulidae; genus Hydroides; species Hydroides elegans. Next base: position 3,611 of record LQRL01114641.1, read on the forward strand.
GTGTAATTAAAATCCCGAAATGTGAAATGTCTTTGCAAAAAAAAAAAATGAATATTTAAAGTTCAGTCGATTTTCAAGTGGTTATTTTCACTTTTTATCATTAAAACAAGAAATTAAAAAGGTCAGCTGGGTTGTGTGTGCTTTGTATGAAGAAAATATCGACCCAAAATAACTCAAAATTTAGCCAATTTCTATTAATGGTGTTAGACAAAGTGAGTAATTTCTAAGGATTAAAAAGTTGTATTTCTTTATGTATGTACTGTTTCTGTAACGATGCCAGTATATAGCGATTAACTAACAAACATAGATTTTATACAATAAATCGGTGGGTACTAATGTATATTTTCGAGGTACCAATCCAGAAAATTCAATCCAGTTAGAAACATCATTACCCTGTGAACACAATACCCGTTACAAAGAGCCTCCAACTGTCAAAAGCCTATCATTTTTGAGCGAACAACAACGTTTAAACGTTAAAAATATTTAGATTCCCAGTTGGAACGTACCGTCTTCATTGACAGCTCCCTCTATCTGATAAGAGGCCGTGGCTGTGCCCCACATGAAGCCCTCGGGGAAGGTGCCCTTCAAAAACTCATCTCTCTTCGCATCCGCCATGCTGATTGAAACATAAATATTGATATTTAATAACATTATAAGAGTCAATTATTTTCTTGGCATTTGAACGAATTTTTGTCTATATATTTAGACAAAAGTTCGTTCAATTAATGGTCTTTATTTTTATATGAAAACTGCAGTAGTTTTGCCCTTTGGGAAGGTGATATTCAAATGCCCACCTCTGTGTGCATCCGCTATGCTTTCCAAACTTTCAAAAGATATATAATTGATTTTGCGATAACAATGTGAACAATATGAATATGATTTTGTTTATATACAAAAACAATAAGAGCAAGGCCTTCGATAATATTCCCTTCAGATTCTCATCTTGCTGTGCATCAGCCATGCTGATAAAAAAAGGTTTCTTTTTTTTTCATGTAACTATATGAGCAATCTATATGCTAAATTAGTTACATGAAAACATGGCTCCCGGGAGAGGTGCCCTTCTGTGCATCCGTCATGCCGTATTTTTTTTTAAACTAGAGGTTAGAACTCAGTTTTAATGACATATTTAACCATATATCCAGTATCCACTACACCTTAACTTTCGTATCCAGATATAATCATAAGTAACTTCGTTTGCAAATGCGATGGTACCCTTAATCCAATGACTTAAAAAAATAATATCTGTTTAACTTACATAAATGCAAAAACTATGTTTGCTGCTGTCGCTAAATTGTTGAAATGGACGAGTTAATGTTCGCGTGTAATGTAATCTTTGTATCATGAGGTACTTACAGATAAGATTGATGAGCTTATGTTGTATATAGCTGGTTTATGCATGTAATCACTATATCATACGTATCACTTATTATAGAGTTGAACGACTTTGTTTCACGTGTAACTACCATGTTATAGCTGTAATTATATATTTCTTACTTTTAATGGCTTAAAAGATAAAGATCAGTATTTTTACACCAAGCTCTGTTTGATGCAAATGGCTCAGCATAAAGTCTTGCCCATGGAATATTGATTACGCTATTGCGCCATACATATGTGACATATTAAATAAAGACATTATACACACATACTGCCGTGAATGGTAAAGTGTAGTCTACGAGTATTAAATATTTTCCTTCATTTAAAAGCGTGAGCATGGCAATTTTTATAAATGATATAAAATAAAAGTTAATTGCTTTGATTTATGAGTCGCTGCTCGTTCAATTATTCTATAAATAACAAGATGACGACATATTTATGATATAAATGATATGATATGATTTCTGATATGATTCTCGACCCCCACATTTACTTGGCTCAACGTTGACCATTTGATATTTGCTTCCTTTCTGTATTGATCATTAAGAATCCTAATAATACCTTACCTTACCAGGTGGCGTGCCGATTGACGTTGCCGGTCACGAACCTCCATCTCTTTCGGTCTTGGGCAGTACGCTTGGCCTTCTCGAAGGTGAGGCCCGTCCATTGGGTGATGTTGTCACTCTATTGCAGTCTTGGCCTCCCTCTTCCGCGCTTGTCCTCGACCATGCCCTCCAGTAGATCTCTTTGCAGGGAGTCATGTCTCATGACATGCCCAAAAATGACAGCTTTCTCTTCTTTACCGTTTCATGTCTCACGACATGTCAAAAAATGACAACTTTCTCTTCTTTACCATTTCAATCAACAACCTTTTGGTAAATGCAATACGAATCACTTCCTCGTTCGTGATGCGTCTTGTCCAGCTTATTCGCAGCATGCGCCTCAGGGTCCACAATTCAAATGCTTCCAGACGCTGCTGTGACATTTTTCTGATGGTCCACGTCTCGACTCCATACAGCAATGTTGACCAGACATAGCATATGATGAATCTTAGTCTTGCTGGTATAGAGATTTTAGGATTCGTCATTATCGTTCGCATTTTGCTGAATGACATTCTTGCGATTTCTATTCTTCTGCGAATTTCCTCTTTGCTCTTTCCGTTTTTGGTAATCAACTTGCCCAAATACATAAATTTACTGACTTGTTCAACTTCCTGGTCATCTAAATGGATTTTAACTTTGGGTATTTCGTTTTTTATCCGAACGATACATACATATATAGTTACTGATTAGGAGTATGAAAGAAATTGTGTATTTGATATATTATTAAAAAATCAACAGAAATAACAACATCTAAACAGGTGAGTAAAAAAAGATTTAGAGTTCTGCATGTAAGAGCTAGGAAGCGCTGAATACAGGACACATGCCCTTTCATTCCCTTTGGGATTTATAAAGCTTATACGAGAACATGTTTGTAAATCATTAATAATATAATGCCATAATGCATTAATCGCGAAATGAAAGCAATTTGTAATTGTGTTAAACTGAGGGTGAAATTCGTAGGGTGAAAAAATATTGCAATAGAACATACCAAGATGGTTTAAACAATCCAGAATTTAGTACAATGATCGATGCATTTATACAGGAGTTTACTAATGGCATATAATAATTATTTATTAGCAATTTATTAAAAATTTTGCGCTTATAGCAGTCAATATTGTAAAGTAGATTAGATTCATAAGTATATTTTATCTAATGTTGACTAGTATTGCACAACAAATAGTTTTAGATAAAACATAAACTATATTTTACCATTATAAATGATTTAAAACGATGAAATACGGTAGGTCTTTTTGCAGCCAGAAAAAAAAACGAAAACGAGTTCCCAGCCGTTGAAAAGTATTGTGAGAAAAGTTGCTACTGTTTATAATAAGATGTAAGCTTTGATGTTTCCGCTTATATCTTTGATGATTCATTGTTCTGATTGGTTGTAGACTTATATCAGTATTCTATACTTATCAGCATTTAATTTGAACAGCATCTTAACAAAATGCTTGTACTTATGGCAATATCACTTATACCCAAAATTCCATGGCCTGCAATGGTTACATTATGTTCAGCCTAACGTCACAAAAATCCGTGCGGGCAAGGCGATTTTAATTATCGTCATATTGTTGCATTCCAAATGCAATATTTTGTTACACAAGATGATGTTAAATTCGGTTTGTATGTGAAAGATTATTTCAAACCTTTAATCAAGAGACGCAAACCAAGCCATTCAATATGCAAGTATGGGGAATTTGTCATATCAATCGTTAAATATATGATCGTTTCATATATGATTTAGTATAATATGACATACCATTGGTTTCAATTATATTCTCGAAAAACAAAAAGGAAGTTTATTTCGGATGATATGAGTTAAATAACAATATTTTTTTAATCATAGGGATTGGGGTATCAAATTGGATCTAACATTTTACCAATTATTCAAGATAATGCATAGTCATAAAACGTGAAATGTCCGTAAAGGAATACAAACACAAAGAAATATGAAAATAATTTAAATCGTAATTGCTGATTTTGCATAAGAAATATCCGTTAAAATAATGAATTTCCTCTGCATAAGCTTTATCAATATTTTTCTGATATGGAAAGTTATCTGTATTTTGATCATTGAACTAAACAAACAATGTCAGTTTCTTTCTAATGGTTGATTACACCTAACCAAACCCCGGCACTCAGGATTTACTACGTTCATTCTTAAAGATCATTAAAAACAAAGGACAGTTAGTCAATGTTATAAAAAAAAGAAAATGAATTAGTGAAAATCAGATATAATTCCTGTCATACATAAACTCAAATATATTTATAAATAAGGCTAAGCTGTTAGAATGATTGATAATGGTATTCAAATATGAATCAAATAATGGTATGTTTTATAGTGATGGCTGATAAAGGATTGTCTATTCAGCTCATAATAATGACTTTATAGCACGTGTAAAATCCCGTCTTATTTTTATGGTACAATGTTTGTCCAAAGGCAAAATGAGATGTCTTTGTTGATTTTCCACCTGTTCAGTTTTAAAACAAAAACGTTTAAGTTATATGTTGAACTATGATAGCGATTTTTTATTCAATGTTTATAGCATTGGAAATGACCGGTTACGGAATATATAATGATGAGAAACCATTATTTAGTTTCATGCTTTAATAGAATAGGCGGATCCCCGTGTATTCTCAGAGAAGATATGTTAAGCTTCTAACAAAACAAAGAAGAGACATTTGCAACTTTAAAAACCAGAGAACCGTATATTTAATCAATGTTGAATTTGCGATCATGGCAATGCCTAGCCATGAGAATAAAATAACGCTCTCATATTAACCTAGCACTGAAAGATATGCTCTTTTTGAAAATACAGTGGTGAAAAAGTACACTATGCACTCTGCCAGGTAACTTTCATAATCTATAAGTTCATTGAAGTGTATTGGTAATTCAGTTTAACACGTTCTCGTACATATGGATTTATTTTTTGGGCGTTTTATATTTTTACATTATATGTAAGAAAAACATATTTCTTACACGAAGAACGATTAATTAAGACAAATACAAGAAATGGCCTATTGGTAGATGATTTCATGATTCAAAAACTGAGATTAATGAGTCAAATGTGTAAAACATAGATCTTATTTCTTTATTTTTATTTTAAAGTTTTTATAAAGCACTTATATAAACCTGAGCGCTACATAAAATATCACAGACTAGATATATATAGAACCAAAGCAATAACAATACTGATATTACTTATGAAATACCGACACATGTAAAACCTTGACGGAGTGTGTCGTCGGCGTATTCATGAAACAGGATTTGTAATATGCGTATAAGTCGACCTACCGGCTGCGTGCAGTCGTTGTAAAGACATGGACCAAGCTGAGATCTTTGAGGCAAAGACACATCTAAAGATACATCCTCAGAATATGCACTATTGACGTAAACTTGCATTGACCTATGTGCAAGGTATGATGCAAACCAGTTCAGCGCAAGGCCGGATATTACATGCGTTTTGCAAAGGCGCTTTAAACGGACTTCGTGCTCTTTGGATTTAACGCGTAAGCCGCTTGCATGTTTTCACATTATTCGTTCGTATGTATGTGCTTGGTGACTTGAATGCCAACCGCTTTCTCTCTCAGTATGCTTATGTACCTTGGATTGGGAACCGGTGGGTAGTTTTTGTATACACAATCCAAGCTGGGGTTTTTGGTAGTGGTCTAAACGGTCTGACTATGGTTGTTTTCACCCTTTTCTGAGCATTATCCTTGGGCTAATTAAAGACTGTGTGCCACAACTTGCAGCTATATTCTATTTTCATAAATCAACTTTAAAATGGAATCTGTTTTTATACATGGTGGTTAAGCAATAAATAGACTACTCTTTTAAAAACAAAACCTTACCTTCACTCCAAATAGGACATATATTATATATGATTAAAATAGCTGCCTTAATTTACATTTGATTTTCAGTTTATAGTCATCCACCAAAAATCTTTTTAGTGCCTTTATGCACGGAACCCTAATGGCTGGTCCCAAAGGTCGAGATCGAATCCGAGATTATGTTGGGTATTATTTGGTCTACTCCGCGATTGCAATATCTAAGCTTAATCCTAGATTGCTTAAATAATCTAAGATTAATTCGCGATTATTTTTCAGTTTCAGACCGTTCGATCAGCTTTAGATATTGAAATCCAGGACTAATCTAAGATTAATTCTCGTGCCTTATGATAATACGAATATTACACTGATAATAGTTTGGCCTTTGATCTATTTGTACGTTTGTATTGATTAATATATCTTAATGTATCCATGCATGGCGTGTTTGACCTTTGTTTTTATATTTGATTGAAATTATCAATGTACTGGCGTATGGCTATAGAGGGGTTGGAAGTCTGCGATTCAAATCTACTTTGAAGTGTCGAAGTATCTTTAACTATGCAATAACAAACAATCAAACGATCAAACAGGCATGGATACTAGACTATGATTTCATGTTTTGTTTACCAGATAATAATGTAGACTATGTTCATTATTCTATCAGGCAATAA
>LQRL01114658.1:0-10058 GCA_001703475.1 Hydroides elegans
TCAATGTGTTCACGGTTATGCCTTACTTAACAATAATCTAGCGTCGTTCACCAACGTAGATTGGACATAGCATGCATTGTATAACGTCTGTCATGTCTATGTGGATGTATTCAGTAGCGATGTCCTTACAATTGCGTATGGAAGACAGTTTTCCTCATATAAAACTCCCATGGAGCTCCGAAGCCATAGCAAATATACGATTTTCCCGCATGGTATAGCGTTCGTATAGCTGGATTACATGCAAACGTTATATTTAATTCATAGGTAAATGTTTGTTTTTCAGTATTGTAAATTTGTTGCTATTGATATGCAAAGGTTAAACGCTTACTTTTTTAAATGTTAATATTTCTATGAAGATAACTTAAGATTCATAGCATTTCATTTTTCTCTTTTTTAAAATACAATGTAATAAATTTTGTCATTGTGTTAGCCAAATCTAGTAGCTATAATAACATTAAAAAGTCTTATATTTGCGACATTTATTATGTTTTAAAAGATTGAGGATATCCATACGAAATATTTGATTCCATCATTAAAGTCAACGAGTACATTGTGATGCATGGATGTTTGCTAAAAATGAGCTGAATGCTTGACTGAAATATAAGTGCTACTGGTCAGACTTTACAGTATTTGAATTCTTTAGTCTTTGCTATTGGTATTGTGGCTATTGTTATCAAAATAGAAGACTTAATTGTTGTTCGTTTACATATTGTTTCAGTTTATCTTGCCAATTTGCTGTGGTTGAATCACCGAACTGAGACGAGAATCTATTAGTAATTTATACCCTTCTCATCTTAAAAATGCTATTGATTAATGTCTCTAGATATTGTTCAGCGAAAAACATGGAAAAAATCTTAACTTTCCTTTTGAGTTTTTAACTACATTTCAGTGTGAATTCGATATTGATAAAATCGTATTAAGTACTTTGTATTACTCGGTATGGTATGCATAGGCGTTTATTTATAGCATATTTCAAAAACATTATGATTTGAAACAAGACTGAATAAATGACATGACTTAGAAGTGTTGAAATGTGTGTCCAAAAATCCAAACAGTGTCATGCTATTGTTATATAATGCTTGTAACGCTATAAATTGTCAAATTTAATAATTGTTTGATACAAGGTAAACTATTTAATATAAAATTTTATAGCAGAATTATGTTTACATTAAAACGAAATCTATCACTGAGCGAAAGATAATACATGTAAATGTATTTATTACGGAGATGAGCAGGACATAAACTTAGATATTTTGCATAAAGAATGATTGCTTTATTTATTATACTAATTTGTTACCTTATTATTTCTTGTTTGTGTGTTGTCGATTTTTATGATAAATGAACGAATGATGAAGACGGTAAATGGTCTTTGGTCTGTAACTAGGTGTAGAAGTTGTCGGAAAGTAGACATTTAACATGAAAAGATAAATGATTCGAAAGAGAATAAGGAAAAGTTGTTCAATATAAATCAACTTACAAATATTGTTTTTGTTAGAAAAAGGAGACCAACTAAACCCAAAAGAAAAGTCATAGGAAAAGTCCAAGCTGACTTCTATAACCACAACTTCAGGAATATTTTGTAGAAAGCGATACTTTAAAAAAGAAAATCACTATCATCTATGATAAGGGCAAGCTCTTTAATTTTTTTCGGCTATTCGATCGTGTTTGAAGTTCTTTATCCTCTTGACGTAGTGTGTAACCAGGTGTCAATATCCGGTGGTTAACATAGTGCTATGTAAATTATATAATCACATCGAATCCATGTCGGTTATACAGACGCTATTGATATTTTTAGCCCTCAGCCAACACTTTGGCTGAAGGCTATTGCTATCGTCGTGTCCGTCCGTCTGTCCGTAAACAATTACCTTGTGAACACACTCAAGGCTACAATTCTTCATCGATCGCAATTATATTTGGCATACAGTTAGTATGGGTGGTAATAAAGGTTGGGAGTGTAAATGAGCCATATCCAACCAGGGAAAATGGCCCAACTTGACTTAGAAAAATCCCTTATAAGCCCCCTTCATATATGGAGCTTGTGAACACACTCAAGGCTACAATTCTTCACCAATCGCAATCATATTTGGCATACAGTTAGTATGGGTGCTAATAAAAGTTGGGATTGTAAATGAGCGATATCCAACCAGGGAAAATGGCCCAATTGGACTTAGAATATCCCCTATAATCCCCTTCATAAATATCAATCTAGGGAGCTTGTGAACACACTCAAGGCTACAATTCTTCACCGATCGCAATTATATTTGGCATACAGTTAGTATGGGTGCTAATAAAGGTTGGGATTGTAAATAAGCCATATCCGACTAGGGAAAATGGCCCAACTGGACTTAGAAAAATAAGCCCCTTCATAAATATCAATTAAGGGTGCTTGTGAACACACTCAAGGATACAATGTTTCACTGATTGCAATTATATTTAACACACAGTTAGTATGGGTGCTAAAAAAGGTTGGGATTGTAAATGAGCCATATCCGACCAGGGAAAATGGCCCAACTGACCCAACTGAAATGTCCCCTATAAGCCCCTTCATAGCGTTTTTTGTTCTCGCTAGAGAATCGCTATCGTGGCTGAGGGCTTTGCATCTCTGATGCCTATGTTTGTAATGAGCATTGAATGTATTCTATTTTGATCGATTTTTGTTTCGAACCATAAGTACCATCGTTTTTACACTAATAAAACTTTCACAAAATGTTTTCATTTCAATTTCAAACTCACCAAAGTTATCAGATCGTATCGTTTTTTTTTTCTCGAGTCGTCTAATGTCCTTTTTGGTTTAATATCAAACTTAAAATCTGTTGATAGTTGTGGATTTTGATTAAACTAAATTATCTTCAGGAAAAAAGTTAAATTTCTACGATTCCTTAGACCTAAAGTTAAAACAAATTTAACGCATTAAGTCGAAATAAAACACGAACAACGTTTAAGCAGATCAAAGCGTTTATTCCCCGTAAAACTGTGCAATTTAAAGTGGTATCACTAAATCTTACTATAAGTGCATTTTATTGCCATATTAATTGCTACAATCATACCATTTACAAGAACTTTATTTGCTTTCTAGCTATGGCACCTTACATTCTTTTGAAATGTAACATATAATGTCATAGATTTAGACATTACATAAATTCCAGGTACAAAACTTATAACTGTCAGTGCCTGTGCTTGGTAACACTATTTTTCATACTTAAACACACCACACAAGCCAATCATGATGCAATCACATTTTTTTCAGGATTTTCGTAGGCAAATTAACGTAATTTCTATTATTTATAGCAACCAGTGTTTTAAGTTATTTCTTATCTCTGATAAGACTTAACACAACCACACATAGCCTGATAGGCCTGTACTCTATTCCTGGAAGAAGACAAGTTTATGGGGTAGGATGACTCGATTATTTTAAAAGTTCTAAATAAATCTACCATTAATCATGATTCGTAAAAAAAAAAAATCATCCAATTAAATACATGTACTCAAACATCTTGCATAAATCATGGTGTATATAACAAAATATTTTGAGATAAAAAGTATCCAAAAGAAAAATATTCAATAATAAAACAATTATACAAGGCAACGGTCCAGCCGCATTCTTTAATTGGGTAGGTAGACGGAATTAAGGAAAGAGATACATATTGACAAAAATGTCCATATCAGTTTTAGATAATACAGGATTGAGATTTGCAGATGTCCATTTCGATATGTATTTCTTACATTTTTGTTTAATTCAATAGACATTAGTACAAACCCTAAGAGAAAGCATATAATTCTGATTTTAGATGATATATGACCCTTTTAAAACCGATAAAAGACAAACTCATGAAACTTTTGCACACCCAAGAAAGTTCTTTGAAAAGGACTGAATAGAATATTAATCGATAAGACAATACTTGTTAAAGAAACTATTAATCAAACCTTTTTTGTTTAATAACAAAAACTTTATATTCCCACGATAACTATATGGGCCAATTTCTCATCTCAAGTCTAGACCAAGTTTCTTGGTTAAAAACAAACGGAAACCTGGTCTAGCCTTGAGATGAGAAATTGGCCCAGTAAATTTATAACTTTGCGACTTTCATTAGTAAGATATTTCATATAACCCTTTGTAAACACTGAAGCGCATTTCTGACAACACTTTTACAACATCTCCTAAAGTATGCTTCGAGGGATTAACGATAGAACACATCTTTGAAACACGATAAGCAAATATATTGAGATTCATATTTCCTCTGATGGCAAAGAAGCGCATTGTAAGTTTACAATCATTATCTAAATGCTTATTTAACCGATATTTATTTATTTTTTACCAACTTCCGTTATGGGTGTTATAATGGACTGTGAAAGCTTTTTATATGAACGCAAATTGAATCAAACAAATACATTACTCAAAAATATTTTGGCAGCAGTAGTTCTTAATACTTTTCGTCTTATATATAGATTCTTTCTTTATTTTTTTTATTACATATATGGTTTTCGATATTTATAGATGTAATCAAATATCACTTATATCGTAGGTAAATACACAATATAGGCCTATAAACATATAGGCCTAAAATACATCATCAATTATTTTAATTATAAATTGCACAACTACCCTATAATATACACACTGTTTCAACAACATGTACACATCAAATATCAATGTATAAATAAAGTCATGGTTTTGTTCGTGTTAAATGCATAATAAATGATATATGGCAGGATTTGATTTTTATAAATAAACGGAAGACAAGCGATAAAATTTCAAATCATAATATAATCAAAATAAAATGTTTATCAACATTTTGAGATTTCATTTTTGAAAACACCTTTCAGACCAACACCAACTTTTATTTAAATGTTACAACTCATTTGTCAATTTATAGAGAAGCTAATTTATAACATTAATTGTACTTTAAAACATGTTTTAAGCTTCTTAAACTAAGAGAGTCAGATGGCCTTATTTCTTATAAATTACTCTGAATTACTTAAAAATAATTATATTAATCAATCACAACAAAAATATTCAGTCAAATATTAAGTTTAGAACACTGATGATTTTGAAAACTGCAATTACAAAATTTCGCATATGTTTTATACATTTTCAATGTATTTCGATCATCAAATATAAAAATACCAAATGGTTAGCAAGAAATTATAGGATTATACAGCTTCAAATACATTCATATTATAATTAAAACTACATTAACATGCAATACATCAAATTGTTCAGCTACTCTAAATAAAGCCCTATATTAGTCATAACTACGGCAGGTTACTATAATATCTTTGGCTTTGATTATGCTCTTTCATTGAATTCAGCAATCACGTATAAATGCATCTGATTTTAACCTTACAACCAAATTAATAAAGGCAAAATTACGAATATTCAACCTTTGAATATCTATATTTTTTCCTTCATAAATATCTTTTACCCTTATTCTCTTCATACTCAGTAGATATAACCTAGTTGCTGTTGTTTTGTTGCATAATAATAAACGAATATTCCAAAGGACACATTCGAGGATTCAGTATAAAAATGTTCAACGTAAATATTCATTTCAAGGAGTTTCATGAACCTAAAACATAATCTACAAAATAAATTCCATTCAGAAGATGCACGAGCCCCATTTACCAAATCGATACAAAATACAATAGATAATCTTAAAAGGGCATATTCTATATCATTTAAAATAAAGTAGACTGCGCGCCAATACATCAGCATCTATGGATCGACATCTGTGCCTCAGGCTGCTTTGCCTCTTAGTCGGACGCGGCCTTTCGGGCGAATTCGGCGATGGCCGAAGTCTCGGTCGGGATGTTGGAGAACTCGATCTCTTCACCGCCATCGCTGTCTTCTGTAAAATAATACAAAGCGCATGTGTTTTATAAATGAATATGGAAACACACATTTTTCTGGTTCAAAAGTATTTCCTATTGTATAATTTTGTTTAATTGTTATCTATTATGATTTTTAACTTATTGCAGACAAATGTTATTCTTATGAGAGCACGTAAAGAGCAGAATTTGTTAAACGATTTTCATTATGATGAATTATCTAATTGATCTTATTTAGGAAGAATACATGCAGCATGTAGGCTAAACTTTTTTTTCAATCACTTAATATGAAATTCTCAACAAAAGTCACACGCCATTTAATCAATCGTCGTTGAAAGACTTTTGTCGAGTACCGTATTTTACACAAGTAACAAGATTTATTTGATTAATTCACGCATCCTTGAAAATGGACAAAAAGCCGGTTCTTACCCTCGTGTACAGTGGTTGTGACGACCTTGTGCGACGGCGCGTAGAGGATCAGCAGACTCAGCACGTACAGATTCCACATGCCATACACGCCTAGAGAAAAACAATAAGTGTTTTTTTAATCATAATATATAGATTCAAAAATGATATATATTTCTAGTACAATGTATTTTTGTGAACAATGACCCATACCTCTTTACTATAAAGCCAAGACTTTAGGTGTATTTATAAAGAACTGAAGGGTACAGTTATCCGCTATGTTCACTCAATATAATATTGCAATTAATTTTTCAATCTAATTTAACTTTTACGTGATACTTCTTACGCTTTAGCCTACCTGTCAATTAATATAAATTCCAATACTTAAATTTAATTTTAAAACACCTATTTTTGTATTTATATATAAATATTTATCCACATTGTATTTTGTTATGTCTAAGAGTCGATGGAAAGGGGCGTACCTGTTAGGAAGGCGCTGGTGTACTCCAGTTGCGGCGTCTCATCCCACATCCACTGGCCCTCGGTGGTCTGGCCGACGAGGAAGAAAGTCACGGTTAGAGCGGCGCAGAACAAGGTGGTCACGATCATGAACTTGAAGCGGTAGATGATGCCCTGTGGAGAAATGGAAAGTAAGGAAACCCATAAAACTTGCGTCATTCAGAGGTATGGTAGCTATAAGCAGGACCAAGGATTTCATAGTGGATGAAATAAACGAAGGGAAGAGGCTTGAATAGGGGGTGGTTAAAAAAAAGAGACGTGAGGTGCTTAAAACTGATTTGGTCGACAATGTAGCTGCAACACTCTTGTCATACTGGCATCCTTAATCGGAAATCTAAGTTGGGATAAATGAGCGATCCCGGGAGTTGATTTAGAAGAACTATTTGCAACTACAGCGCGCTCCATATTTGGCATGCCCATGTGGGACGGGAGGCGAATGAAATAGAGTAAGGGTTCACGAATTTGGCGAGGAGAAAGCCTTACAAGATTTAACACAGATTATTCAGAGCGTAACAGATAAGATACCCCGGTAATAAAGAGCAAGTAACAATGGTACCACCCACAATGTAGAACTAATATCTGGCCATGATCAGTCTAAAATTAGGGGGTGTGGCTGGGGAGAATCAGAAGCAAGAAGGGCAGGGTCTTTGACTTTACTAAGGCCAATCAACAATTTGCCCCACTTACGGTGAAGTACTTGCGCCTGGCCTTGGTCATCGTTGGCAGGTTGTTCTTCTTCAGATTGATGCTGCGCCACACGCGGATCATCATGCCGAGCAGGAAGAGGAAGTAGACGCACGCCGCGATGCCCGCCAGCACGATGAACGCGTACTTGTATCATGTGTTAAAGAAGTGATTTATAATTATGTGGCAAGTGTAAAGGGATGGCGACATTTTTGTTAGGTTTATGTATCATACAATTGTTTATATACCGTCAGCACAATGAACACGTTCTTATATCATATTAAGGAAAGTTATTAAGGCCTACATCTAGGCCAATATTTTTTTTCGGAAAAAATATCGCTCTTTTCTGAATTGGAAGGCTCTTTGTTGGGTCATAGAATGTGATATATTTTTGCCAGCTTGATGAACGCGTTCTAAGTTTTTTTCTTCTAATGTTTTGTTACGTAGTGAACAAAAAGGATACGGCGAGATTCGTTGTAGTCTCATTGCTCCAAATGCTGTAGAATGGGTTGGTCAGCTGGACACCCCTGAAACAAAAGAGCAGGCTTCAGTTAGGAATCCATAACACAGGGTTCAGAAAGAACATTTAATTTTGATTTCCAAGACCTGGCGCATTAAATTGGAGACCAACAATAGTCACATATACATATAAACTACACTTTATTAATATTAATATCAATAAGAGAAATATTAATATGTGTGTACTCTTCAATGTATCAATTTGAGCGATGGTACATGTATCTGCACTATTTATTTGGGTACTTTTTATCCAAGGAAACTTTTTATCCTAGGAAAGTTATGCTTTTCACTATACCTTTCGCATAGTTCGAAAGCGAACAGGCAGATACAGCCAAAGAGGACGCCACCAAGGTGTTTCCAGTACACGTACAAGCTGTTTTTCTCGATCGTGTCCTGAAAAAAAAACATATTAGAGTTAGCATAAATGATGCGACATCTTGCTATTAACTCCCTCTAATTTATGATTTTGGATTATTATTTCGCCACTTTTTTAATCATGTTACTTTTTAAACCTCCCCTCTTAACCCCTGATTGTTTTAACTCACCATAAGCTGCTCTCATGCAAAAATAGCCAAGAAGCAGAGAAGCACCTAGTATGAAATAGCATTTCAAACTATCAACCTCCCTCCTTTCTTCTCCCCTTCCCTAATAACACTGACCAATAGGCGCCCCCGTTAGATAACACTCCACCCTTAGTCCTTCTTTTTGCTCTACTCACCATGAGGTGCTCTCCTGCAAAGATGACCCAGAAGCAGAGCAGCACCGAGTAGAAGACGCCTTGACGGATGTCGCTGTAGAGCAGCATGAAGGGCATGTAGCACCACAGCGTCAACACCTCTACCGGCACTGTCAAGTGGGATATGTAGATTTCATCAATATATGCGTTTACGTTTTTTTTACATGAGGATATAGGCCCAATTTACAAAGTGAATAGTTTATCAATCACATGCATACAGCTTGCACGAAGACAGTTTATAGATTTATTGATTCTGAATTAGTTTTTTAAATGACAATAGGCTAGCTAAATTGATAATTTGATTTTCAAACAAACCAATTTGTGCAAGGCCCGTTTATAATTATCCTTTTTGGATTTTTTGAATATAACTCAACTTAACTCACGATTCAAAAAGCTCAGAGCGGCACCGAGGGCAAACAGAGTTCTGCAATAAAACAGCATCTGTTACTTGTATGGTTTATAAATAAAACATTACAATCAAGAATATAAATAACCAAACATTCTAATAGCCATGGGAATATTAACACATATAATGTAATTTTTCCGTTATCTTAAGGGATATATTTTGCACGCCGATATCTAAATATATCGCATATCCAATTTTTTAAAACTTGAATTCCCAGTAGAATCTAAGAATATCTTATATACACCAGCCCTCTAAGGGCACTTGGCCCCACGCTCATTTTACCCATTTCGAACATGGTTTCATTTACAATTTAATGTACATTTGACGACACCTTCTTCCTTTACAAGGATGTCTTAAGATACAATGAATATGATTTACGTTTAAAATCATTAATTTTTGAAAACAATAAATTAGGTTTTCTTACTTTTCGAGGAGGCTTGGTTCTCGACTGAGTCTGCGCACGCGCACCCAATACCAGATCAGGGCGGCGAGGACGATGGGGAAGGAGACGATCTTGAAGCTGAACCACACCTTCATGAAGCCGCCGTTCGGGTGGATGATCTGCATTTGGACGGAACGAACTACATGTTTGTAGCATATATAAAGGATATACATGTATATAGAAATTACAAGATACATGTATTTTAATAAAATTCAGCGAGAATTAGCATCAATTTAGGCATCTCTTAGAGCACTTACACCATCAACTTTGTTTTGCTATTTCTGACATTTTTTCTTAGTTATTCACTACTAATACATATGCATTATTAAGCTGGCCTACATTTGATATCTTATTCACGCATATATCAACCAGTTTCCAAATTCGATGATATTGCATTTCAATTTGCGCATCTTTTGTGCTAAACTTACCGCCATGTTGAGATCGACGATCTTTCCAATCTCGGCATTGATCGGTTCATCGTTGAACGAAGGCAGGCGCACATTGAGTAGATAGTGATCGTA
>LQRL01114668.1:0-24726 GCA_001703475.1 Hydroides elegans
CCGGGAGGGTAACGCTAAGAACAAAAATGACGCAATAAATGCTTACACATATGCAAATTAGCAATTATTGCGTCACCGGGAAAATACGGCTTTTGGAAAGTCCAGTGGCTCTCCTTATGTTTTCTTTATAAAAACAACGCCAAGCATGTAATAACATATCATACTCACCGCGAAAATTATATTCTCCACCATTTAAAAACTGACAATTCGGACCATCACTATACCAGGACGAATTATACATCTTATACTCTTTAAAACTATTAAACAAACCCATTATGTCATAATAGATATGACCTCAGACCTTTACACTGAACAAACTGCATCCGTCTTCTTCTTATTTTTTTTTCAGTTGGCAACTCGATGATCATGCTCCTATGGGGCGACGACGGTAATGCCCCGATGCATCTACTGCACTTCGGATATCCCTTAGGTGCAGTCATAGGCCCTCTCATTGCATCCGTCTACGTCTCAGAGGAAACAAGTGAATCAACCAATGAAACAACAACCGTTGCCTATGGAAACGAGTCAAATGGATATCTTAGAGAAAGAGAGGAATCAGATGGTTACTATCAAAATACGTTTGAGAGTGATGACTCAATTGGTTACTATGGAAATACGTTTGATAGTGGCACTGAGGAAGAGCGGTTTCCGGATGGTTCACAGATTGAGATTGCGTATGCTATTGTTGGAAGTATTGTCGTGGCGAATAGTGTGGTGTTCTTGATGTTCCAGATATTTCGCTCCAAATATACATTGAGTACAGTACAGAAGAAATCAAGACAGGATGAAACGTATACATGGAGAGAAGTATTTTCACCGACGAAATGGGGTGAAGGTGATAAGAAATTCGGCTTGACTATAGTTCTGATGGTTATGGCTTTTTATTTTGTACTCATTGCCACATTCAAAACGTCCACCACTTTTTATGTCCCTTACGCCGCGGACAGTGCGTTGGGATTCTCAAACAGTGAGGCCGCCATCTATAACTCTATCATATCCTTCGCCGGAGCAACGGGCCGGGCATGTTCAATTGTTGCGGCCAAATTCATCGCCATCCAGCCAATGATATTCGTCGAAGTATACGGCATGGTTTTATGGACCGTCCTTATGGCGTTCTGGGGACATAAGAGTGTGACAGGCTTCTGGACATGTAGTGTACTCGTAGTATTCTTCCGCGATCCAATATGGCCGAGTGCAATGACCTGGGCCGATAAATATGTCGTACTATTCGCCATTGTAGTCGGATTATCCGATATGTCCAGTAAGACCTCTGATGCGCTCTTTGCGTGGGTGATAGGTTACATGTACGAGTACGTTAGTATGGAGAGTATGTTCTACTTGAGCGCCGCATGGGGTGTGGTGCTATGTGTGTTATTGGTCATAATGCACTTGATTGCTACACGACATGGAAGCCGGTATGATAAACATAAGGTGACTAAGGATGTGGATGTGCCTGTTAAAGAGCAACCGGTTAATGGTGTGTCGTCAGTTGATAACCTGGTGTGGAATGATGAGCTTGCATCGGCCGAATCAACGCAGTTGTAGAATACACGAAACAAACATATATGGCCGGTTGCAGTTTGCGGTGTTAGACACAAGCAGCGCTTGAGTCGTGTTTAATCGTTGCATTATTTTTCTTCCAGATGCAATGAACGAGTATTTTGATAATGAATATTGTGAATCCCATTAATATTAAGAGTGTTCACTTGTTGATATGTAGAATTCTATGAACAGAGACAAACTGATGAAAACCCCGCATTTTTGATGAAATGCCCAACACCGGCTTGGTGCCAACACCATGAACTGCAACCGGCCAATAGACTATGAACAGTTTTACAGTTCAACAATTACAATTCAGTGTGTGTGAGCTCGCGCTAGCCATTTTTCGGAAATTGAGAAAATAAAGTCGAGGTCTTTGGCAACATTTGCGAAAGCAATATTAGGTAGAAAGCATTCGCTTCAATTTCGAAATTTGTGACAGAAAATTCGAAAATGCGAAAGAGAATTGTCATTGTTTCGCAAATATTTACAAGATGAATTTTAGGCCCAGCGCGCCGAGTGTAGATATAATTATGTTCCATAGGTCAACTCGAAAAATGCATGTCAATAAATAAAGGACTGGCACTAAGATGAGTTTGTTCCTTACAAACACCCTATTTATACCAACAAAAAAGATTTATTCCTAAGATTTATTCCTAAGTTTATTCCTAACCCATTCAATCCAATTAAAAAATCCATTGAATAAAATTTATGCAAGATATTGTGTGAGCATGTGCGGATCAATTAATAAACTGATTTTTAGCAAATATTTAATATTTGGATTTATCATAAGATACTTCACGTACATTGAGATATAAAAAAAGAACCCCAATCATGTTACAAAATAAAACGGTATTTATTTCAGGAATATGATAATGGGTTTTAATTTGCTTGCTGCATTATATGATTTTTTTACATGCCAATCGTGCTATGTTTTGACACCAGCCTGTGGTTTAGCGACAAAAAACATGGTTTAGTTCGGGATGAAGGGGAATGGGGGGGTAGGAGTTTATAATATAAGAATATGCAATTCAATCGTATTAATAAGGGATTCCAAAAGTTAAGAATTATTTTGATATTTGGCGACGATAACATATTTTCGTAAATATATGTGCTTTGTGAAATTGAAATATATTGTTGTCCTAATTGTCTATAATATACGCATCTAGACAGTGAATTATGTGGTTGAGTATATTTAATGAAATAGGGAACGACCATTTATAATCGCTTCCTACATATATACATATTGAACCAAAACTAAAACCAAAGCCTTATTTACTCACATTTACGCCATACGTGTGCAATAATGTGTTAAATACACTTAGCATATTTTGCCCGCTGCTATTTCTGTGTGCCATAGACTCTACTGTCTTAAATTTAAATGTTATATTTAAGACAAATAGAATCGATTAAAACAATTTGGTTTACCCTAAATGTGATAAAGTCTTAAATCGTTTATGGATTTGCATGTTTTATTTCTTTCTAGATAAGATCTTTTACAACGATTAAAGGATGTTTACCCTATTGCATAACCATATGAAAATCATACAGTTGTAGCATGACTTCAATAAAGCATATAAATTATCAGGGTAAAATATATATCGGGTAGTGACTTGTTCATTGGCAAAAATACATACAATCCACACATTATAGAACTATTGGGAATATGCTCTATATCTGTTTTTGATCCATTTTATGAGCTTGAGAAAGATAATTGAGTAGAAATAATCCATCAACGGAGACAAAATCCTAAGTACATATAAGTAGAGTAAGATTGCAAATCCAATATATGTAAATACAAGCCAAAATATATGGAATTAGCCATAAGTCGCTTTAATTATAATGTTCACTCAAAGAGTCAAGCTCTTGAGAAAATAGTTTGGTGACATATCGATGTTTATAGTATAAAAAATATTTTATAGCATTCAATCGCAATATTGGATATTTCTTGATGTACGGAAACGATTTATCGCCCTTGTCGACCCAATTATTATACTAACAAATTATTATTAAATATGTACATGAACACTGCTATACCTTAAAATCATATAATTGTACATAGTCTATGCTATATTAAAAAAAATATTTATAAAATAATGTTCACCAAAGTCACACATAAAATAATAATAAGAATGTTTAGCATTGTTTTTTTTTTGTCAAACTCAACTATGTTTGCAATGATATGTGAAAAGCTGGTTGTATTTCTTTGATGAGACATGCCTAACTTATTCAGTTCTCAACATTTTCCGTGAACATACCCTTAAACTTTTAACTCTGTTGCAATGTTTTGTAATCCAAATAAAATACCATATATATTTTCACTCGAACTTTTATTCAACAAAACTGGTTGTTTATATATTATAAATGCACTACCTGACTCAGTACGTAACACTTTCTAAGCCCTTGTTACAGTCTTTGGTTAACTCACTAACTGCAATGAACAACAATAGGATAAATATATAGTAATTAAGCAGCCGTATTAAAATTACATCCCATAAAATAAGCAATATCGGTATGATGTATAAGTTTGTTAGCAAACCCTTTTTTTTACTAAATTACTCTTTAGAAATGTCATTTATCTACTCTTTAGAAATGTCATTTATCTAGTTAATAATATAAATATAATGAATATTTCTTTGGTCAAAATCGCAATATGGCAATGTGTTATAAATCAGAAGCCCTAGAAATATTATATGTATGCTATATTTTCGTTAACAACATAAGAAAGACATTCGTCCCGATTGTCAATAATACTGGAAGGTAATGTTAATTTGACAATACTGATTGAACTTGAAACCTTTGAGTCACGTCATCTCAACTGTTTTAACACGCATTTTAATGGCAATCCGAGGATTTCCCATCTATAGATAAATCCATCGCAAGCAAAAACATGGCATTTTGAAATTATACATATCATTCCATCACAATAATAAAATACTTACGTCAATGAATGTAATTTTCAACATTACACACAAATGTATTATCCTTAATTTACTCATTGCTCACTGTATTTAGTAAGATATTCAATTTAAATTCTGAAACACAGATTACCAAACCATATCGCATTTTCCTGATAAAAACAATCACGTAAATCATTTTACAAATCACGTGATTCGTTCTTAAATCACGTGATTCGTTCTTTAATTCACGTGATTCACTCTTTAAATCACGTGATACATTCCATAAATTTTAAAAATCCCACGTGACCTTCTTTTTATCCGTTGCATACGTCATAATAGATTGTACCGACTGTACATCATCTGCAGGTTTTCCGCCTCCAGGCTGAGTCAGATCTTCAGATTGAAGCGGGAAATTCGTGGACCTATTATAGTCATACAAACTAGCCGTAGAGCTGAGAGCGCCTTTCTTTAGAATGGATCGTTTTGGTGCCTGGTCCCTGCCTGGAAAGTCTTGCATGGCTAGAATATCATGCGCATATGGTTGGAAGGCACCGTTTAACATGGAAGCACTGGTGAGGAATTCTAAACTGTTTGTCGAGCCGGCTTCCGAAGTGGGCCGACTGTTCTCCAGACTGCGTTCAGCGATTGTGTACATATCCTGGCAGAGTTCAAAGTCTTTCAAACTACTCGTTTCGCTCATGCGACTGTTATTCGGCGGCATATTGCTCGCGAATTGCGACGCGAATTTCGCGATCGGGTCGTTTTTCGCCGCGTCGTCCATAGCAGATTTGGAAGAAGCCGTATTTGGTTGCGGTTCCATGCACGCTTCGCTAGCGATCTTATCCATTTTGTACATGTACTGCGCGTGTCTGTACATACTCGGTGTCACCGCTTTTTTCATTGGTTCATCCGACTTGACCTGTGATAGGTTTTGCGCCGGCTGCGCACCGGAAGCTCTATTCTTTCGACCCGGTTTCGGACTGGGTCTACCGCGCGACGGCCTCGGACCTTCACTGCTTGGAGGTTTCGGGTCCTTATCATAGCGTCGATCGCCTGCTGATTTAACTGCGGCTTTCGATTGCCAAGATGGCGGATCCTTTCGAGCTTTGCGATCGCGGTCCCCATAGTCGAAAGTGTGAGATCGTTGTAATGGGGGAATGGGTTCTAAAAATCGGGCGTCTTTTACATTGAGTCCTGAAAGTGCTTGAGATCGAGAGGGAACAGTTTGCACGAGGCTATCTTGTTTTGTGAGTGACCAATCGGTTGTAGCACCTTTAAGTTTATTTGTTGTGGGCTTATTCTCGGATAAAATCGGTCCAATTTTATTATGTTCAAAATCTAACACACCAAGACTTAAACTTAGATGCCTGGATCCCCGAGGTGGCGTTTCAATGCTTTCTAATCTCCTTGGTCCTCGATTAGACGGTGAATTGGAATGCGGTTGCTTATTCCTATTTTCAGGCGGATCCTCAGAATGCGCCCGCATTTTCCTTAGGGATTTAGGCGGCGAATGCGCCCGCCCAATATGTTCAAACACAGGCGGTCCCTTGCGCGACGTACTACTCTGCGCGGGATGCGTCTGCGATAGGTTATCCACCGATCCCATCGCCTTCATCTTATACTGCTTCCGCGCAAGCGCAGGGCTAAAGTTGACCTTGGTCAAGTCATGAATACCAGCGGACGGTTCTGATTGGATGGACGCCAGCGACATTGTGTCTGAACTCTGTCCCATTCGAATCCGTCGACCACGTGGTGAGGGTCCACGTGTACGAAGCATAACTGGTCTCGCGGCGTATGGGTGGTTCGCACCAAGACCATTATGCGTGGAGGCAGTACCATTGGGTTTATCGGCGACGTCAGCATTGCGCGGGTTCGTTATACCGTGACGTAAAGAGGTTCGGTCCCTGCTCGGAGGTTTGCCCCGCGGAGGTAATGCCTTTTTGGTGTCCTTCGAGCCGCCTTCAAACCAATCGGCGAATTTGTTACCCGGTGGTTTGTTGACGTTTGTGTTTGGAGGGGAGTGGATGGTATCGAATTGTGATGCGGCAGCCATGATGTGTTTCCTCTCTTCATAGTCTGTTTAGGCCTTGATTTTGTTTTCGTTTCACTGTTGCATGCATTCTGTAAATACACAAATTGCATTAAACTGCAAGTACATGTATATTTCAGCATAGTAAATAAAGGTTATATATGATAAAAGTAATTGATATTTTCTTTTGGTGTGGTGTTTTAGTTGACAGTATGCATGAAAAGCAAAGATTTGAGTAAAAGGTATAAATAATATATTGACAAATATTATCAATGTTCCGTACATGTATGTTTCTGGGTAAAAAAAACTTATTTTTTTACTAATTAATCTATTTGAGTCGTCAAAATTATGCCCGCGTTAAAAAGCTCTTTGGGTTCGTGGTAATGAACTGATGTATTCAGGTTGCCCATTGAGAGCACATAAGTTGAATAACCTAAATGAATATAATTACCCGTGTTGAATCGGCGATATTTATGATAACTATCTATATGCATTGAACTCAGAACATAGTTTTGACTGTCAATATTTGTTACTGATTAGTTTGGCATACAATCTTGTGTTAATGCAACTAAAGGTCTGTTCAGAATAGTTGAGCAAAGATATTCATGGATAAGGGCTTATTTTGTCTTTATATAATTATATCGATTTTCAATTGGTTTTTGATTATCAGTAAACGTTTTAAAATGGTTGTTAAAATAACTCCGTTTAAGTCAAATATCGCAGTTCTCAAAACCTGCAGCATGATTTTTTTTGCGAAATTGAAATATTTCACCTACCATTATATATATTCAAACCAAACTTTCACAGATTATTGAAAGCATAATAAAGATTGATATTTTTGTAAATAAGCCTAATAACACTTTCATTTATATCCATTTCATCGTAAAATCCGGAAAAAAAGAAAACCAGCGAACTTTCATATTGAACATACCTTAAATGCCTACTCGTCTCATACTTGTTCGTTTTGCAAGTGGTCAAACGTTAAAAATAAAATGTTATAAAATGTAACAATCCCTGTAATTCTGGGAGGATAGAATCAATTTTAATCAATAAGGCAATATATCTTGCCATTGTCGACGAAGAAATTAAGGTTCGTTCACCGGGAACAGGCTGAAAAAAGCTCGAAGCCTGTTTGTTATGTTTTTATACCAATTTCACTCCAAGAAAAAAAACGCATAATTTGTGTGTTTGGATAGCGTTTTTTTTCTTGGAGTGAAATTTGTATAAACACATAACAAACAGGCTTTCGAGTTTTTTCAGCCTGTTCCCGGTGAACGAACCTTTAGGTATATTTTAACATGATAAAACAAAATTATTATACTATCTTGAATAATTGGGTGATTTCATTTGGGTTCAGCTGTAGTTTGTCATGACTACTAAAATAAACGACAAAATGTCATATGTAAACAGCAGGCTTCATTATATCTGATTTATGAAGGTTGTTTTATTAAATGCCCAACCTTATTATGTTTATTCCATCAGCGTGTTTTAAACTTGATATGATATCCGTTTTAAAATCATTTTGTGACAATATCCGTGGCGGTCTTTTTCTGGTTCATGATTACTCTATATACTATGATAATATTCCCTGATACATTTGGGATAATTTGTCATTAATATATATTTGTAATCTTGGAGGCCATCGTCACACAAAACTTAAACAAGTTATATAGAATTGTATTCTTTATAACCAAGTAGCGATATAAAAGATACGAAATTGCTTTATTGTATCAATGACGATTAAGGCAAATTTGCCATGTTTTTTTATATTTAATTTTGTAAATTTATTAACCTGTTTTATTTTAATCAAAGAGCCTGAATGATCAGAACATATCTGATTATTACCTATATAGTCACTGCGAAATGCTGATATATCATTAAAAACGTCGTGTGACTCCTGTCCTATTCAGAAATAGTACAAATCCATATTGGATAAAATCGGGATTTTTTGTCTGTTGACAGCTACTGATAGATAACAGGATAGATATTGCCGGAGATTTGTCTTTATCATTGGAGCGGAGGATAAGAGGAAGGGAATAATGGGATTGCTTCTAATAACCCGGCATACAAGACACACAGAGAAACGCCATGAGTAAACGGGATTAGTTGAATCGACGCATGGACATAGATATATGTCATTTTACCATATAAATTCATATGAGAACAGCTGAATTTTGGTTTTACAAAAGTAAAAGCTAAGTAGATAAGAAAACACTTTATAAAAGCTATGATGTTTTCTGTTTACATCATCTTCATTACCCTAATGGACCTATGGTACATGTATTAAAATGCTTTGAAGTTTAAAAAAAAAACTTTATTTTTATTTATGCTTTTTTAATGTAATTACATGCTTGTTTCGTAACGATTCACATAAAATATTCCCATAGACATCAAGTTCGTATATGAAACAAGGAAAATCACCTGTCTATTTCTACATTTTTGTTATGAAACGTAGTGGTTTCGCTCAATATGGATCACCGCCTGCTTCTGTCATATCTACAATGTAGGTGTAAAGGCCAAAACATTCCACTAATCTTTCTTGATCTGCTTTTGGTTATATTCAATATTCCTAATTTACTTATAGTCGACTGTTTATTGTATCTTTTATCATGCACAACTCGTCATATGTTTACTCTAGTGATCTTCCATTCTGTTTTGATTACCAAAAGATGATAATTAAAATATGTAATAAGTCGATATGCGATGGAAATATTATTTGCAGATAATTACATGTGCTAGAGGTGGCCGATACAACATGATTGAATCATGATATCATACATGCATTACTTCATTTTTTATAACACGGAATGAATATTCTGTTAAAAGTTTATTGGGTAAGATATAAAAGTTACCTTTGAACCTAAAACACAGACGCAGATCAAGAAAATATTGCGCCGGGGGCGCCAATGCTATGACATATCAAACCAAACGGGGGCGTACATTTTTTTTGAATAGCACATTTAAGAGCTAACAATGGGCATGCGTCACCCACTCCCTTCTAGATCCGCGCCTGATCCTAACCCCAATATTTTTCTCGGCGGGAATTAAGTCAGCTGGGATGATATTGAGTAATTATATTTTAATTTCACACAGTTTGTTTGATAAAGATAAGATAGTGAAGTGTCGCACAAAATGAACAGAATCATTTTTTCACTGTTTAATACGAATAAATTGCATATTCCTATTACACTAAAATCCCCCCTCATCCCTCTAAATCGACATTTTTCGCTAAACCACAGGTTGTTGCCAAATAACCAACACGATTGGCATGTCAATAAATGCATATAATGCAGCCAAAAATAAAACCTATTATCATATTTCTGAAATAAATATTGTTTTAATTTTTATATCATAAATTATGTTCATTTTTATATGTCAATGTAACATAATGTGACTTATAACAAACCCAATTATTCAACCTTATGTAATAATATTCCTAAATTAAATATTGTTTGATTTGTCATCATAAATGGGGTTCATTTTTATGTGTCAATGTAACATAATGTGACTTATAACAAATCCAATTTTTAACCTTATGTAATAATCAACTTTGTAATAGGTCCATTAACATACTCAAATAATGTCTTGCACTAACCTAATCTCATTGAATTCGATTTTATGTTATGGAATGGGTTAGGAATAATCGTGTTCAATTCATTCATTTGCGATATTGTGGGGGTTATTGTCTTTGGGACATTGTTAAATTTAAAACACCATATCATGATGCCGTAGTGTAGGGGACGAACACGCACTGTAAATCTTTATGGTGGGTTTGTCTTCCTATTGATTTAATTATGATATAAGTATTTTTATCATTGACTTGACTTTAGATAACTGCAGTTGTTTCATAAATGAATTCATAAATTATTTCCCTGACCCTTGCTGCATTCAACTAGGTTGACATTTACCAGCAACTGCTATCTGCCATTTGAAGAGCTCAGTGCAATAACGTGTTAAGTCGACTCAACATGTTTCGCAAAAAAATGTATGGCAAACTTTCACATGATTATATATAATTATCTGCGATCTTTTCGTTTACGAACATTTCGCAGGTATTAAATTCAGTAGATTTTTTCTTTTTCAAAATTCCATGTCCAATACTACTTTACATGTTGTAGGATTAATTTGACAAAATTATATGTATAATTGCATTAAACAGCAACAAAACATGAGAATATTTCTCCATCGTATTTTTCGTCTTCATATCCCGTTTTTGATAGCGCGGTGCGCAACATATTTATAGTCATCTCTTGGTTCTCCTCGACCGAATCCAAACGGGTCATGATACCTTCTGTCAACAAAAAAAGTATTTTCAACATAGTTATAAAACAAGCGTGATATCGTTTTAAGAAATATTTAAAGATTCGTCTAAAAGATGAAGATACTATGAATGCTATTATCATATGGCGCCTTAATAATCTCATTAATTTATCATTCCTTTGTGGTATAATCACTCATTAGTACTTACCAAAGCCAAAAAAACTATTGACTTTGTGTCGACTCTTTGCTTTGGATTCGGATTTTCGGAATTGGTCGAAAGGCTGGGTTTTGCTATTGGTTGTCAGAGAGAGGTCACGTTTAGACTTGGATAGGGCTTTGTCAACGAAATGGTAGTGATAATTTCCTGAACTGCTAGATTGATTTGCCAGATTTTGACAGGAAAACCAACAATATATTTGTATTTGCCACGTTTATGGAACAATAATTATATAGCTGATTAATTATTTAATTTTAGCGCACGTATACATCGAAAACGAGAACCTTCCATGTCCGTGTCTAATGAAGAATCATTCAAGCATCTATCTGCGCGATCCAGTGCCTCTTCATATGAACCTGAATGATTAATTTAAACTAAGTTCAATTGTAACGCTATTAAACAGCAATACATAATATTACATCTTATATCTCACTAGGAATGTTTGATCATTCTTTGAACAGATGATATACTCGCAAATATTAAACAACAGTATTTCTAAAATACTAAGATGATTAGTGTCATCATTTAATTTATTCGAAATTATCTGAGAAACTAATAAGAGAAATTGTAATTTAGATTTAATTATTTTTAATAAGCGAAAACACCCGAAACCTACCATACATTGCTCCATATACCTTGACTCACTCTTTGTAGAACATTGTTCGGAGAAAAGTATGATCCTTGAACCTGTTAAAAGATATAATACAATTTTTGTTTCTAATTGGGCTTATGATTGATCTTATACTTGTATTCATTTACACACATTAGAGAATACATTACGGCTTATTATAGTTTTAACGAACCAACATAGCTAAAATAAACTAATACCCCATGGATAGAAGCCAGCCAAGTAGTTGGACCGACCCCGATCCTATTTTCATCGAACTAGTTGATAACAGCAGACATGGATGACAAATAAAAGTCAATATCTTCAGTTAAAATGAGTGTCAACAATCTCATTCGTTGTATAAGACTTTGACAAATTCTTTGTCGCCGTTTTCAATCGTGAAAACTTAAGATGGTCGTTTTTGAGTTTAGCCTTGAATTTGTTGGAATTTACTCAAAGCGTTGTGTTGAATCCATTGGGTGTAGGTTTGCTGGAAATGATTGGCTATAAACATTGCATTCAACTGCGATGGATCTGTCTTCAGAAATTGATGACACATCACAGACGGTTTGGTTGTACAAAATGAAGGTCTCTTGTGGTGTGAATTGCTTACAAATTTCTGGTGATTTCTTTGCAAAACGGTTGTGAATTGACTCGAATTCAGCAATTCGCTTTGTTATTTGATCGAGAGGACGCCGATCTGATCTAATATTTTTCTTAAGACTTTGAAGATAATTTTCAAATGGAAATGCTGAAACAACATCCAAGTTGCCAAATTCCTTTTCCTCGGCGCTCAGATGGGCTAACTGGTGGACGTTATATAAACCTGCTCCCTTGATTTGCGAGGCCTCAGAAAGAAACTTTATTAATAATGTCTCTGTTTTATCACTGAGTCGTTTTATTCAGTCGTTTTTTAAACTAATGTGCAAATGGCTAGTGATAAATACATAAAGTTAGTGTATATATGATGCTCTAGAACACCTCTGCGCACAAAACGTCCGGTATACAGCAAAAAACTGGCAAAATTCCGGCGCTTTCTAATATTCAATATCACCAAACCTCTTGGGTTTCTGGCAAAAAAAGATGGTATACGTGGCGCAATATACATTCATCTGTTGGTTATAGTATCTTTTTGACTTGCAGATAATCTTTAAACTCTAGGTCCCTTTATCCATGCGTTCAGCAGTCGTTTCATTATGCCAAGGCAAGATTTTATGCATGTAATCTATCGGTAAATTCATGATAAGATCTGTTGGAAGTTGATAAAGTGTGGTTACTTCATGATGATGGTCCTTGTTTTCCTGGGTTCAAAACGACGCATCAGTCTGGATTAGTACATTTTCAAACTCTGGAAATGTAATTTTACCCTTAACGTATGATCCTTTTTGGGTACATTTGTCGCATCCGTAATATCCTGAATACAGCTTAGTACAATTTATTAGACTTCGAGCAGGTGGTTTGCAAGCCACACAATGAATTAGCATAGAAAAAGATTTTTCTTTGATAGATAACCCGTTTTTCATAAAAGAATTCAAATCACGTATTGTTCCATCCGGAAACTCTATTTTATTCGGCTTTCCGTTTTTGCATGTGATTATTTTTGGGAACACGACACTTGGCGTGATGTTACTTATCATTCCTAGGATCGGCCAGAGTGATTTTCTTGAACTTCTTAAAAGTGGCAAGCCGTCAATTTTTAACGAAAGCTGAATCTCGCTTGGTTGTCGATTTGTTTTTTTCTATATTCTGAACAAATTGTCTAGGCACATATGATTGTTTTATATATCATCGTCAGTATACGTTTCACATTGATCAATGTTATTTCTATCCAATTTTCGTATTGCAATTTTTTACCGTCTTTCATTTTTGTTGTTCGGAGGAATCCATTTATACATTTAGAAATATATAAACATAAAAAGTCTTTATTTTCGGAATTAAACTCCTTCAAATCCCTGTTTGAAACAACATTTGATCATTTGCTTTAAAAAGATTTTTTACGCCGCCAAACGTTTTATGATGTCAATTACGCACGAAATCGTATTAATAAACCTTTCTCGTCCATTGCAATTTTCATCCCGAATCTATTATATTTAGCTCCTACAATTATGATAAGAGAGTTCGTACCGATTAAACGAGAAAATAATCGTTTTCCTACTTCATTGACTCTTTCCTAAACGTTAGAATCGCATCCAATGAGACAAAAAAAAGTCATTTTTTTAACTTCTGCCTTTTTGACAATACATATTTGAATATTTGAATATTTTTCTATAAGTTTCAACTAATTTTTATGTGAAGCTTTTGTGTTCTAAGCTGTTAAATGATTAGAAAATATATATTTTTTGGGAGGGCTTCTTTGAAACAGCTATTTCAATTTACGAGTATTGGTAAAAATGATTTTTAAACAAGTTCTAAATCTACGGTTAGCGTATTGCTGTCCACACGGTTTTTAAATCGATTTTGCATCTACGAGACAATACACTTATGTATTGGTGTAACATATATTTCATAATATTGAGGAATTTTGATGTCTAAATATATATGGTAATAAGTCATAGATTATAACGCCGCATGTTGTTTTCGGTTTATAAACTGGTGACATATATAATTTCGAATGCAATTTAATAATGAAATATAATAAATTAAATTGGTGCTAATAGAATGACATTTTCTAGCAAAACTATAGTCTTGCATTAAAATATATTTGAAGGAAAAACAAAGAAACTAAGAAATTTCTAATATAATTCCAATAATCATTAAACAATCGAATGATTAAATATCACTGTACATGCAATTTCAAAGTGATTATAATTCACTAAAATATCTTGTCTATTCACAATAGTTAATCTAAACTTTGTCTATGACGTCATAAGTGCATGGAATGTAAATACTGCGAGCGACGTGCATATATTTATTGCGCCGCGATTTCGCTCAAGAAACTGCTTTGAAAAAATCGAGAAAAACGTGAATGTGAAAAAATAGATTTAGCTGTCGGGTAATAATATTGGTATAAAGTCTTATTTTCTTTTAATATTCAAATTAATATCTAGCCATAAATCATTTATTAAATACCCTCCCAATATTTTCATATGTTAAAACGGGAACAAACTACGTTTTATTAAGGTTTCCAATTCACGTTGCTCAAAAATGTATAAAATACCAATAAAACACGTCCAAATGTTAGGTTACCAGAAAAACATATAAGTGAGACGTTTAATATGGTATTTTGTTTACCATAATAATAATTCAGAAATAATGGTCGTGTTTTTTCATTGTCAGCAAGTAGGCCAATTCAGCCAAGTCAGCCAAAAACGCTTTCGTTTATTGTCAGACAGTTAAGCCAAGTTAGCCAAGTCAGCCAGAATGTCAGCCAGATGGAAGCTGGCTTATCTGGCTGAATTTTGCCACATAGCGCAATGTTTTGATTTTTCGCTTTGTTTATTTTTGGTTAAAATTATGTTTTAAAGTTTGAATATGACTTTTTGATTGCAATATATATCCAAATGTACAGTCCAACCAATTTTATAAGTGTTCGCCTCGGACTTTTTCAAAATGCTTCAAATTATATTCGGCCTGACCTTGACCTAAAACTTAGGCCACTTCAGCCACTATCTGTTTATTTAATTTCTTTCTTTTTTTACTGGCTGATGTTTTGGCTGACCTGGCTGAATTGACTTAACTGGCTTACTATAAAGAAAAACACGATCAATGGCTATGGTGCATCGGCGCGACCGTACATCCTATCTTCCTCCCATGAAAAATGTCCGCCCTTATTAAACATCTTGAGCAGGCCAACTCTAAGGTCTTTTGAGACGTAGAAGTAGATAATTGGATTCAGCAGAGTAGAGAAACCTTGGGTTACTTGTGTATAGCGAAGACCAATAGCGATGGCAGGATATTCGTAGCTATTCAGGGATTCCCATGTGTATCCAGCCTTTAAATAATAGTAGAATCGTTTGAAATCATTATTTTTTTCAGCATAGGCGCTGATCGTTATTTTCAACATATAATAAAACAATGCATTCCCACTCGGCAAGACGTCCACGGACGTTGAGCGGACGCCCTACTTTAGGCCCGTATGAAAGTTTTCCGGACGTCCAATTTCTTAGCGGACGTAGAAAAGACGTTGCATTGACGTCGCGTCCGAACTGGACGTTAGTATTACGTTCTGCGGACGCCGGGACGTATAAGGACGTCCGGAAAACTCTCATACGGGCCCAAAGTAGGTCGCAAGACCCTTGCCGAGTGGGTTATGTTGAATATAATTTATTTGAACTTGCTTATTACATGCACATCCTATATCTATATTTGTACGATTTTATAAATATTTTACACAATTGTTTTTCAATGCAAACATATATTATAAGCTGTCGGGTATTCAATTTCTGAAAGAAAATATTGTTAAGTTGATATGCTAATATCGAAGTTAATTAAACTTACCTGAAATATGGCGACTCGATAGAGAAAACAAGGGAAAAATGTCCCCCAGAAAGATCCAGCTACTAGTAATATCAACCTATCAGACGGGAAAATGTATAATTACATTAATATTAACAATCTCATTATGTTCATGAGTGACGGTATTAATTAAGGAATCCAAACTAATTTTTTAGGACTTAAAATCATAATTGTTACAAATAAGTTTTTATAAACCAAGTAAACATGGATAAATTATTATCATATTAAATATTATATTATGACTATGATATATTGACCTACATGTACCTTACACCCCTTTTTGCCGCTCTTTTCCGCATCACTGATTCCGTATTGGTCATGTTTGTAGCATGCACCGGTCCCACATCTACTTTGTTAATGAGTTTCGTAATGCTATGGATGCTAAATATTGTAGCAACTATCGACGGTACAAAGAACAAGAAAAACTGAATGGTGCTATGAAATGCTTGATCTTTAAGTTGACATAGAGCAAGGATCGTTTGTAGCTCTCGACCAATGAAAACTTCCGTACCCAAAATGTAGATTTGTGCGAACAAAATCATGAACACACTGAAAACAGTAATCGATTTCAAGGTCACCCAGCGTTGGTAAACAAATGGTTTGCAAAAGAATAAGTAGCGTTCAAATGCCACGACAGCAGTAAATTGCGCTGTTGAGCAAAACACTGCTATTCCGAAATCACTGCTATAGCATACAATGCGGGATGATATGATTCCTCCAAAATGATCATGAATAATAGTGTGTGGCACCAATCCCCATCCAAACATCATATCTAGCAAAGCACATATTGCTTTGACGTACATATACGGTGTATGAAACTGATGATACTTTTTCGTCAAGTAAATGACGGTTGCATTTAGAAAGGTTGCGGGAATGAGCATCGAAATGAGATAAATAGTCATTGAAATGCGGTCATAATAATGATACGATCGTGATTTATCATCATGTGTCATTGCTGATAGCTCTTGTTGCAAAGTTGTCGGCTCGAAGTGGTCGTCCATCTTAAAAGTCGGAACCTTCCATATGATAAAGCCATAAAAAACAACATAATGTTATTTAGATTATTTTTCAATTATTTGTTATTATTTTCAATGAAATTCTAATCAAGCTCAAGCCCTCTAAAATATGAAATGTCATATAAGATTAAGATATTTATTATAAAATTTTTTGATTTATGATTCGCAAGGTTTGCTAAATTGACATGATAATGTTTTTGTCTAAAATACTATTTTTTTAAATATCAAAAGTACCTATTGCGAAGTATAGTATTTGAAATTTTAGAATGTTCCTAAACAATTATATTGTCATTATTTTATTTCGACATTTGCTCATCAATATATGAACTTTCAAAGAACCATACCTTTTAAACCAAAATGTTATATATGATTAAATCCTCTTAAGTTAATCAAGCAACTTTTGCAACTTAAATGAACTGTCTACCAAACATAAGCTCTTGTCCGTGGTTGACAAATATACCTTCTATAGCACCCAGTCTTAATTTACTTGGAATTCGCTTGCTAACACACCACATTTGTACGACTTGAAGATCGTTTATGAATGCTTTGTTGATCTATATTTATATATAATTCTACATGTTTTGTACACTCTGTTGACAATTTACACTTTATTATTTTACAATCTTGCACATTGCATTATCTAATTATTTTAAAATCGTCGACTTGTAATTCAGCTGCACTTGCTTTAGTAATCAACAGACTATTAACACTCTATTTTGAACTAAAATACCATTTCATATAAAACAATAGTCATTGTCATATGTGCGTCACGAACAACCATTTAAAACGTACCACCCAATTTTGTGTTGAACGTTGTCGTCGTGTCGGTTGAGCTTATCTGTAAACATATTACTTAATTCTCGGAAATTTGTTCATGTTTGCCGGTAACTGGTCAGTTCGTACCTTTACAACTTCGTACCTTTACAACTTCCTACCATTTTGGTCAGTTCGTACCTTTTATTTTGGTCAGTTCGTACCTTTTGAATTAGTCACTTCGTACCTTTTTTATAATTATATATCTGTAAGTGATTTGAATTAAATTATTTATTGTAAAAATTTTTTTTACTATTATTTTACTTTAGTTAAGTATTTTTTCTCGACAACTGCTCACTTAGTGTGTATGTTAATCGAATCATTAGTTCACATTTTGAAACGTCAAATGAAGACTACTTTATAAATTTAAGCTTATGAACATTTATTAATATTTCGATTGGATGAAATGAAACAAATAACCAGGGTTTTTTTTAAATATTGGAGGAAACAAATACCAAGGTTTTTTTTCTAATATTGGAGGACTTTAGAAAAGGTAAGTTTTAACTGAACATCATTCAAGATGATAATATGCTGATGAAATGAAGCAAAATAATTATATAAAAAAAGAGGTAAAGCATTGGTTAGTTGAATATTTCCTCACTCATAAATAATATAATTACGTTCTTCGTCAAAATTCTGAAAATGCAATTAAAGGATTAACATTGTTTGTCACTGCTGACTCAGGTTGTATACGGAGTTGATATTTTCCCGAGTTAATCCTTGAGTGAAATAATCCACTCAAGTAAAATACAGATCAATTAATATAAATTGCGAAGCATAGTTATCTATTTTGTATAGTAAGCTTAGTAATAGTTACATATATATTAACTAGTGCCACAATTTTTTCCAGCCATATCACTTAAATTTAAATTTTATACATATGATAAATTAAATTTAAACAACAAAACAACATTTAAAACAATTTGGATATCAATTTTAGTGATAAATGACAATAATTGAAAAAGGTACGAAGTGACCAAAAAAGGTACGAAGTGACGAAAATGGTACGAAGTGACCAAAACACCGAAGGTACGAACTGACCAAAAAGGTACGAAGTTGAAAGGTACGAAGTTGCAAAGGTGCGAACTGACCAGAAAGCATGTTTGCCAGACGTGGATGGCACATAATTTGGTGGCACATTAATTTTGTATATACAAATGATTCTCAAGCTAAAATACGCTTTCAGAAGACATATATTTTTGCTGTTGACAATATTCTGTATTTTGTCCATTATGTGTATTTAATAAATTTATGTATATCAAAGCTATAGCTTTGAATATTCATTAGAAATGCGGCTTTGAATAAAATAGCTCAGATAAGATCAATCTATGGATCTAACGCATTATGATCTTCGTGTTTAAAATAGGGCAAATGATTAAATATCGTTTGAAGACGGAAATTGTATAAATATAATCTCAAGATAAACCTTAAACATGATATGTGCTTGAATTTACTTTCTCTTGAAATGTTTGGTGTTTTATAGAAACAGTGAGGTGGTGATCAATAATTAAGGATCCTATAGCTACACTGTGAGCTTGAAATGTTGCTTTTAGTTATAAATTTATATGATAAGCATCTAAATGTCATCAGTCATTTAACTTGTTGAATAGTAATAGTTGGTTATTGTAGGGTGTCGAAGAATAGGTTTATGGATAATGGCATCCTATATACTCATTATGATCCTTACGGCTCTCGATGAGATGTTGAGAAAACTCTTAAAAGAGTGCTTAAAAGATAATTTGGTGTGGTCATGCATTTGTTAGTGTGTAATAAAGCTCTGGTATTACAGGGCTCAGGTAAAGATCGCAGATAATGTGCCGTATGATCGAGTGCCCTATCATCTAGTTAGATATTGCCAATAATCAATTCGATCCTAGTAATTTCAGCATTTGGCAACTTGCAAATCCATATATAGATGACCAAATTCAAACGAATGCAATGCCTCTTTTCTGAAAACGTCAATTTTAGATTTAACACAATGTTGCACGAAACCCTTTACATGGCCTGCTATTATCGCTTTTACTGTTGCAGCTCCGTGTCTTCTCATGTCGCATTTGCTTCGGTAAACTTTCGCGCGGTATTTACTTTTGTTAAGCCCTATTTTGTTTATTATTACTACAATTTATCCTTTGAATTCTCCTATCTAACAAATACAAGTACATACACTTTATATTTCACATGCATTTTCATTCAGTTAGAATGACACGCGATCGTATGTTGTGTGCCATAATGTCCTCCCGACTATAATGTCCTCACGTTGCCCAATTGCAAAATTGTCCTCCCCAGCTCAATATTTGCTGAGATATGTCCTTTGGTGGCCACTATATCCTACCAACATATACCAATATGCCTCCCCACCACCAAAGTGTCCTCCCTGTCCCTACCATTATTTCATCCCATAGCCAAATGTCCCTCGCACCTGACAATTGTGTCTTACGGTCGAATAATTATTTTATTATAGATAGTTATACATAGGTATTTGCAATGGTAATAAACATGAGAACCATTTTATTGGACGAGATAATATAAAAATTTGAAGACTAGATTTAACAGTTTATATTGAAAAAGCATTGTTATAATGAGAAAGACTGAAATGAATGATTTAAAATTGTGACTCTGTCTGTCGTTTGTTTTAAATGGCGTCTCATCCACGTATATAAACCAACGCGCCCCATGAGCAAAATGTTCTAATCTTTGTTATGCTTTAAAGTTACGTATTATGAAGTCGCTCTTGCAGTTTCGAGACAAGTTTTTAAAGAAATGATTTTAGAAATGTTTTAGAAATTTTTAAGACATTTTTAAAGGGGTAAAATGATACATACTTTTTATATCAAGATTTGTTGGCTCAGAAAACGACTCCTTTCGGAATATGGAGGAGATGGGGATTGGGGCGGAGCTGTATTTTGCGTTGAATCGCATCAACTGACGCAGTTTGACGAGGATTGATCTGGAACAGCTTGACTCAGCATTTGATTTCGTTATGATAACAGTTAATTTGAGAATTACACTAATTGGTGCACATTCTTGAATATAGATTGTTATGATATTGTTCAATCGTAATTTTCACATCTGCCATTATTAAAAAATGAGTCACCCAAAATAAAACACAGCATTGCCTGTTTAATATTTTATTTCTATAACAATAAATATTCATTTTAAGTAATATCACAGATGTACAAGATTGGAATTCAACATTTAGTATTATCATAATATTTTCAAATGTAACAACAACACATATAGACTAGCCCTAACAATAATAATTATATTTTTTATATACAATGATACAATTTGCGATGTCACAACATAAAGATCAATGAGCAACAGATTGGCACATGGTATATCACAGAATTGGATCATTTGATGTATTCATATATCTTTGCACGAATACGGAAAAACAAATCAATGAAAAAATCGACATAAAAATAATGATTATACAAAAATAAAATACAAGCAAAAATTGTTATGTTTCATTATATTATCTACATAATAGCTCAGAAAGCAAGAATATCACAGAAACATAATCACATAAATGGCATAATGGATTTTCTCAATTTCATATAAATTGTATATAAATATTAAAATATTGAAACAATACAAAACAAAAACTGTTATCCCCTATGATATATATCGTCAAAAACTGTTATCCCCTATGATATATATCGTCTAATGATATTTGGCTTTGAAATCTTATCTTTCAGATAGATGTACTATAGAGTGAGGAGTAATTCAACTTGATTATAATATCGCATACGGAAACACAAAAATATATACAAACATTACAATCACAAGGTCACACGAAAACGTTAATAAGCACTATAATTTAATTTTCATTTCAAAAAAGAGAAAGCTTAACATCAATGTATATTACAGTTCATCATTTTTTTTAAATATATATATATAATTTTAATTGTATTTCATACATTTTTGCGCCCGAAGCACAGTGTTTCTTCATTTTCTATTTTGACCTTTTCAATATAAAAGCTACTGTGATGCCAAATTTAAACATAGATGAAACCCATGAGAAAAATTAGTTTTAAAGAAAGACTAAAGAATTATACCCTACTTGGTAAACATTTTAATTGAGTATTCCGTGGTACCGATAATTTTCATGTTGATTGTACATCAAACACACTATTTAATACTGCTAAGCTGACAACAGAAAATATTGAAAAAAAGCTACAATAATTGTAATGGTTATTAATTTAATTTCAATTGTAAATGTTTTTATTTAATTACAAAACAGCTATGGAAAATACCAAATATTTGTTAGCAAAAAACTATGGAAGCTAATGAAATAAGCAAGAATATTGCAACATATTGTTTTAATGACTTCAATTAAATGGAGTGCTTTACAGTTTAACAGGTATGCTCTGAAATAAAGCCCCCATTTGTGTACAACTTAAATATTGAAAGCGATGTGTTTTTATATTTAATTAGCTATAACAAACATTTTCCTGAAATTATAGCACATAAAAAATCACATAATAGATTGGATCTTAGAGCACTGAACCGCTTCAATAAATGTAAACAAAATGGTTAAGGTTTAGCTTTATACAGCGTTATATTGCTATTCTTTACATTTTATACAATGTTATCTTTAAACAATAAAATTTCACAGCAAAACTTGAATCGTTCTCATGACATAAGACTTGACATAAAGATTGATAAAGTATAAAAAAGGATATAAACGTTTCAACAAAAACAACATTTTAATCGCTATCATCCAGTACGATACCATACTTTCGTTTCGCCTTTTCAAAGATATCATCGTCCGAATTATCCGTGTCCGTTGCAAGATCCGGTGTCGGCACATCCGGTCGCTGCGGATCCTGAGTCGCAGTCGCAGCCGCGTTCGCGCCACTTCCGGTTTTCTCCGATCGTCGCGGCGGCGCGCGCTGTCGCTTGGGTGGATCACGTTTGCGCACTTCACCGAAATCGGGCCCGGAATCGTCGCCGCTATCATAATCCGCGGGTTTCCGGCGACGTATTGTTTTCGTTGTTTCGGTGGTTTCTTTGCGCGTGCGCCGCGTTCGTGGCTGTGCCTTTGGCGCGGCGGGGGCTTTATAGTCGCTGCGGCCGAATGTCGGGGATTGGGCGCGTGTACCGGAACGCTCGCGTTTTTTGGGTTCGAATGCTTTCGGGGCTGTGTAACCACCGGCGCCACCCAATGACGGGGATTGGGACCGAGTCGCCGCTTTTTCCCGCTTTCGTGGTTCGAATGCTTTAGGCGCCTTATAATCACCTTGACCGAATGTCGGTGATTGAGTCCGCGTAACTTTACGATCGGTTTTAGTTGTTTCGAATGCTTTTGGTGCTTTATAATCGCCACGACCAAATGTAGGCGATTCCGCACGAGTTGTTGATCGATCGCTTTTCTTGGTTTCGAACCCTTTCGGTGCTTTATAATCCCCTCGACCGAATGTCGGTGACTGTGCACGCGTTCCGGATTTTTCGCGCTTTTTCGGTTCGAATGCTTTCGGTGTTTCATATTCACCCCGACCGAAATTTGGAGATTCCGCCCGAGTGGACCTGTTGCTTTTCTTGGTTTCAAAGGCTTCCGGTGCCTTGTAATCGCCTCGACCGAACTTGGGTGATTGCGCTCTTGTCGTAGCGCGCCCGCTTTTCTTCGGTTCGAATGCTTTTGGTGCTTGATATTTTTCACGCTCTGTAGACCGCGTACGTGAACCAGATCGGTCGCGGTTCTTCAAGTCGAATGAACCCGGCTTCCAATTTCCGCCTCGTCCGGGGGACTGAGGGCGTGTGGTTTTTGAATCGTATTCAACTTCGAAAGGATCTGGGGCGGTATAGTCCCCGGGACCGAAATTAGGACCTACGGGACGTGTTAACTCTTTTTGCGATTTCTTTAACTCGAATTTCGATGGTTCTTTATAAGCACCCTTTTGGAAGAGTTTCGGTGATTGGGCACGCGTTGTTTTCCTTTCCGATTTCTTGATTTCAAACGCTTTTGGTGCATTGTACTTTGGCCTGTTTTTACCAATGTTCGGAGAGACAGCACGCGTCGTATTATTATTACTATGCCGTGCTACCGGTTTTTCTGGACTTATAATGCGAACCGTTTTACCTTGCTTAGGTTTGAGATTCTCCTTATCAGATCCGGATGATGTATTAGCATTCGTACCACCATTCACAGATGCATCATGTCCGTTACCAACTAATATACTCTTGTTCATATTGGCATTGTTCCCATCACCATTCTCAGAACCACCACCTTTACCACCAAACGACTCGTTACTATTGGAAGCGAGTTCATTTGAGTTCTTACTCGAATTGGCATCGCCATTTTGACTTCCTGCCTTTCCACTCTTTCCACCTTTTCCTTTACCACCTTTTCCACCTTTACCGCCTTTTCCTCCTTTACCGCCATCCGCTGAGGTATAACCGTCTTCTCCATGGCCATTTACTGCATTTTGTTGACCATCTGTAACATCAGTAGATTTCGAAGACTTATCACCTCCTTGGTTACCTTGGTTACCACTGCCATCTGCATTGCTATGGCCGTTGACCGTTGCCTGTCCGCCATTTGCTTGGGTATCGCCACTACCACCTTGAGATTGACCTGAATTTGACTGATCTTTCGAACCGCCTTTAGCACCCGTGGAAGACTCTTGGTTTTTACCTGTTTTGTTATTAGCAGTTCCACCATTTTTACTGTCTTTATTACTATTTTGAACACCAGCAGCCGCAGTGTCTTTAGATCCACTGTCTTTGCTGTTATTTAACGAACCGTCAGCGTTTGCTTTACCTGAAGCATTCACCGAACTTCCGTTTTCATAAGTGTTCGCGCCGCTACCGCCACTTTTCTTAGATTTCGAGCCGATAGACTCCTTAGAGTTTGTAGCACTATTTTGTAGATTATGTGGCACCTGAGT
>LQRL01114673.1:0-14281 GCA_001703475.1 Hydroides elegans
ACTTCCAATTTGACTCATATAATGGACACCCTGCTATTTAACCAATATGAATATGTTCAAGGACAGTGTTTTGAAACAGTAATTTAGATAGATCAATATTAATCCCCATATCATTAATCTTTTACCGCTAGACTCGTTCTAGTCGCAACTAGACCACATAACTGACCATGTGCTTTGGGCTGTGTTTGAAGTTATAAAGTCTATACTCTATAGACTCTGTAGCAAAATATAAGAGCTTAATAAAACTAATTTATCCTTTCCGCTATTACCAAAAGCATGTAAAATCAAAAACATGGCTCTATAGTCCTATTTAAGGAAAATAACGACAAGTGTTCGTTTTTTGAAAAAGTCATTTTTTCCCAAATGCAAGGCTCCAACTTTACCGCATATTCTAATCGCAAATAATTTAATAGTTTTGTGTTTATGAACTTAAAGTCAAATAATAAAGTTACCCCGAGACAAAAACTAATTTAGATTGACATAAAAATGACTGGTCTTTTCAAAGTCAAAGTCAAAAGTTCGTAAAAAGTGTCCATTAATTGAAAAAGGACTCTATTATGTATCATGATATGTCATTTGAGGCGACGAAAGGTATTTGGCTGGGTTTAATATGGATCCGTTTAAATATTGTTCATATCAGTTGACATTTGGACAGCCGATTACTCCTTCGGAGTATTTTTTAATGCAACAAAATCATCTTCATACATGTATTTAATGGTCAAAGAGGCTATGCATAATTATTGAAAAGATAAAAGCTGAAAGATATACAACTGTATCGTGTATGCGGTAAAGAAGCACATGTTTGTTTTTTGTTGAATCTGAATTTGGCTTTTCTGATGATCGAGCAAAGATTCAATGGGTTAGTCTCAATTTACAAAAGAGCTTGACATCTTGAGCTGAAAAACAAATGGATAGGCAAAAGCAGGATTTGTTTTCGTTTTTTTTTCTGAAATTACCACCAAAAGTGGAGGCCGAATGAAGAGAATCACTTCTTCTCTCTTTCTTCTTTCGAACTCGTAGCTGCCGCATGGGATTGACTTTTAAAATCAGATTAATATAACGAAATAACATAAAACTGTATAACATTACCGCATATAGTTCTTCATATTTTGTCATGCTATGATCATTTTGGTTAATACTGGTTTGTTTTGAAACTACCGGTATGTGACCAAAAGACAACACCCGGGCGTAATATATATTTCACACTACAATTCAATCTACTGATTTCCTTTAAACTTCAGCGAACAAGCACTTGCGATATCGAAATATCGTTTCTTTTAGGAATCTTTTTTTTTAAAAAAGATGAATTAATCAATCAACATCAAAACAAAAATATATTTAGACATAAAACAAATAATTTAAATAAAAAATCTAAATCGAAATCACAAATGCGTGGTCGCTCTATGACATAGAATCTACAAAAAAATCACTTTGGAAAGATGTTTAACGAAATATATGGATCACCCATAATCAGGTTTTCACTCATACTTCTAAACTAACGGATCCTTCTCCAATTCTATTTTCCAAAACCACTAGAGTCTCTATGAAATCGTTTTTAATACCGGAATCTTTACATCTAAATTCAGGTAAGCAACAAAAGTCTTGCACCACTTTTAGGACGAAACATAATACAAGTGGCGCATCTTTTGTTGAGCGCTTGTATTCTCTTCTAGACTAGGGGATCATTCTCAAATTGTCCCACTCCCAAAACACTGCTAAATGGGGCCACACCTGGGCCCATAGTTAATAATAAAGTCTAAGCATGCCTACATTTTAAGTTCGACGTCGATTTCTCGGTTAATTATTTTTATTTCTTCTTGAAACTCGTAGGATAGCTCGATATTCGATTTAACATATACATTATAAGTATTTCATGACATACCTCTATTCGTGATTTTAGATTTCAATACAGACTTAGAAATAAGAATGTAAGCATGCTTAGATTTTGATCAATATGAGCCCAGTGTTCTAGACGCTATGAACCTTTTATTTTTTGTTTCTTTACGACGCTCCCACGTCGTGACGCTATACTGCTTCTACGCGATACATTGCTGTTTCGGCGACTAGAAATGTCTGATTTCGAATCGCTATAATAGTCCAAATCTGACGCGAAAAATTGGATGACAAAAGATAATCAATTTTTATATAGTCGAATCATATTGAGTTTTGTTGAACTTTAGCTAATTTACTAAAAGTATTTGAAGTACAACATTGAAAATTTACCTAAGTAGTTCCTACTGCTAACATATGAGAATTTAGAGATACCAGAGAAAGTTATCATGAACAGCAAAAGTACATCATATTTGAATTCTTAGCAGAAAATCCCCAATACATTTTACGGGACATCCCAAAGAAAACCTAACCACTTCGTCTATAAGGTTAAACGATTCTCGAATCGAAATAACATGATCAATTTCTTGTTGTTGAATTTACCTTTAATTGGTGTTGGTAATTGAGTAATATTAATTCAAGATTATTTTAATGCATTTGTATGATCTGTACGACCACCGAATAAATATTGATAACTTGAAAAGTTCATTTTGTAGCTTAAAACTACTCACTTGGGTCTTCGGGTAGGTCAGCTTCCCGTTCTGGCATACCCAGCATCGAATTAAGGTACATCGCGTTCGAAACCAGATTATCGACCATGTCACAAAGGACTTCGTATCTAAAAGAGATAAAAGAAAACAGAAATAGATAACGAATTCACGAAGTTTTTAACGAAAAGCTGAGCTTCAAATTAAGGTATAAAGCTTTCGATTCCAAGAAAAATGGACAAGACATTCACGAATTATCCGGGTAGGCCAGTATATTTTTATGAAAAGCCCGGCATCGAATTAAGCTACATCGCGTTCGAACCAGATTATCGACCATGTCACAGAGCACCTCGTATCTATGAAATGAGAGAACATAAGAATTTTGATACGAATTTTGATAACAATTTCACGAATTATTCGGGTAGGTCAGCTTCCCGTTCTG
Source organism: Hydroides elegans (assembly GCA_001703475.1). Classification (NCBI taxonomy): domain Eukaryota; kingdom Metazoa; phylum Annelida; class Polychaeta; order Sabellida; family Serpulidae; genus Hydroides; species Hydroides elegans. The sequence goes on from LQRL01114673.1 coordinate 2,980, forward strand.
GCATACCGAGCATCGAATTAAGGTACATCGCGTTGGAAACAAGATTATCGACCATGTCACATAGAACTTCGTATCCACAAAATTTCATCAAACAACAATTAGAATTGTTCGGTAGGTCAGGATCCTTTTTACGAAAATAATAAAACCTCGTATCTAAAAATTGATAGAAACCAGAAAATATATAAGAATTTCCAGAATTATTCGTGTAGGTCAGCCCCCCGTTCTGGCATACCGAGCATCGAATTAAGGTACATCGCATTGGATACCAGATTATCAACCATGTCACAGAGCACCTCGAATCTGCAAAATGACAGAAAACAACGAATTTATACCTCGTATCTTAAAGATGAAGAGCAAAACAGAAAACAGATAAGAATACGCGAATAATTCGGGTAGGCCATAATCTGTTCATGGAAAGCGGAGCATCGAATTAAGGTACATCGCGTTGGAAACCAGATTATCGACCATGTCACAGAGAACCTCGTATCTACAAAATGGCGGAAAAACGAAACAATGTATGAGGAGTTCACGAATTATTTGGGTAGGTCAGCTTCTCTTTCTGGCATACCCAGCATCGAATTAAGGTACATCGCATTCGAAACCAGATTATCGACCATGTCACAAAGGACTTCATATCTATAGAAGGATAAAAGATAATCAAAACCATTAATTTAATGTATGCTTATGTGCGGGTGCTTTAAGTAAGTAAGTAACATGACCAGATTATCATTGTGTTGAGATTCAAATATATCACAAAGACAACGTTTTTTTTTGCATTTAAAAATATGTTCTCAGCATGTGAATCAACTATAGCAGATCCCTTAGAGCAATCGAAAACATTAATAATTCTTACCATAATACATAGCATATATAAAATGAACTAAAGACTCTATACTCACGTGACACCGTACATGTTCTGTTGTTTTGGCGCGAAACTAGGGTAGGACACATAAGAAACAGCTTTGTTCAGTCGCTCCAGATAATCTTGTTTATCATCGTCATCTTCGTCCAAAGACATGATACGCTAAAATAAAAAAATGAATAAAAGATAAAAGAGTGTGCAGTATTTCTTGTATTGCACCCGTTTGTACAAACGCTAATTGAAATGGCCATTGCTCCGGTAATTGTGCTCGCTTCAAATCACATACCCGGTACCTGTATGTAACAAAGATTGGAATAAGCTGCCGCCCCATAAACATATAAGCCATAAGTAACGAGCAATATAAAGAAACGGTGATAGGACACATAAGACACAGTTTTGTTTAGTCGTTCCAAGTAATCTCATCGTCTTCGTCTAAGCTCATAATGCGCTGAAGTTGACAACAAAACAAAGGGTCAATAAAATATAAGTACTGAGAGCGTGTAGTTTTTCTTGTATTGCATCCGAGCGTGCAGTATATCTTCGATTGCACCCGCTTCAAATGACAATTAAAAATTGTCTTGGATCCTAGAAATATTCTCGTATTTTATAAGACATACCCGTATGATATAAAATTTAATCTGGTATTCAGCATTAACAGGCTGCGCACATTTTTTTCAAAAAGGAGAAACCAAATTTTTAGTCATGGCTAAATACATTTTTTTAAAAGTTCCATCCAAATGACCGTCTTATTAAAACACTTATTTATACTTGGTTACATGCACGTTATCTAAAATATTCTATCTGATATAGATAAATGGTTATTAATATACCTCCTTAAGAGTGACGACATCCAGATCCCATTGGACGTTGGGTCGATCTTCTTCGGGGAATGTGGCTCGGTAGAGATTCTGTAGTTCCTTCACGCGCTCGTTGTGGTAACTCATCTGAAATATGTGCCATTTTTACTGAATTTCTAACTAAACATAAAGTAATGTATATATATGTGTGTATTCAATATAGATTCATGCGTATATCCCAGTGTTTTTAATCAAACGAAAATTATCATACCTTTTTTATGAATATTGAATATTTAAAAATGATCAGTTTTGTTTTAGTCAGAATCATACAATCTCTTTTTTTTTCATTCACTTTTCTTTTTTTTTGTATTTGTTATTTTTTTTTTAAAATCATTAAATACATTTATAAATAGCACAGATATAATCAATCAAAAGGAGCAAGAAGGCCATCAATTGTCATGGTCTAGTGTAAAATGCTCAGTGTAAATAATTTTTTTTGCTGTTTGCAGTGCATCGTAGTAATGAAGAAATATAATGACGTTTAATGACAATAAGGCAAATATATTGACTATGAACTTGACCCTATACTATGGCTGAATATCGTTTCGAATACTCACGGTTGGATTGAGCCTTGTAAACACTTCTTCTTCTGTTATATAGGCGTCAACGGGTGATTCCGGTCTTTGCTGAGGCCGAATACCGTCGAGAATCTCGTCCAAAATATCCCCGACGACTTGCGCTGCTTGGCGGTATTTCAGGTCGGCCTAAGGCAGGGATGGAGAAACCAAAAATTGGATGATTAGAATAGAAATTGTGTAAAGAAAGCCGACATGTAGAAACAAAAACTAGTACTAAAGTGGGGTGGGCAAATAATTAAATGAAGAGTATATTTATACTCTATTTATATGTAATAAATTCAGAAACAGCAATTAGGGGGAGGGGGAAGATGCGGTCGAATACCGTCGAGAATCTCGTCCAAAATATCGCCCACTACTTGCGCTGTTTGGCGGTATTTCAGGTCGGCCTAAGGCAGAAATGAAATGATGTGATTTGTTTAACGACACGGCCAACCCTGTTTGGGTCATATTGTGTCATACTTTGATATTTTAAACAATGACCAATGGGTGCCAGCCTCGGGAATCGAACCCCGTGTCTTTCGCTTACCAAGCCGGCCAAAGGCAGAAGACGAGATGCAATTATACGACATGATGTAATACAATAACCTAAAGTTGTTTTGGGGATTCCAACTTTAAACCATTTTGAGTATTTTTCTTTAGGGGAAATATTGTTTGGTTATAGGTACAGGATTTTTCATAACTTATGTAAACAATGCAACAGCTGTAAGTGGTCCTGGTCCAGAAAAGTCCAGAAAGGGATATGTACAACATACGACGAACTTATGAGGTGGGCAGCCTCGTAGATTAATAAACATACACTCGCTCACTTATCGAAGCTACTTGCTCTTACCTCCAGCTCAGTACGCTGTTCCTTATATTTATCCTCCTGTAAGGCGACACCCCTCAACGTCACAATGAGCGCGGCTCCTCCGCAGACGACAGGCCTCGTTTGGAATTCCCATTGCTCTTGGAACACTCCCGGGTTGGGCGATTTGAAGACGAAAGGGAATTTCATGGTCTCGCCCGGTAGGACAACACCTGTGCAAATAAAGAGTACGTGTATATGTCTACTTGCTCTTGGTTATTTTAAATATGATATTTATTTGTTCTTGGAACACTCCCGGGTGAGGCGATTTTAGGACAAAGCGGAGCGCCATGGTCTCGCCCGGTAGGGCAATGCCTGGTAAGGCGATTTGAAGACGAATGGGAACTTCGTGGTCTCGCCCGGGAGACTCACACCTGTGCAAATGAAGACTATGAATAATCGAAGTACGAGTAGGTTATCAGTCACATGACCAATTATAAAGTCACTTAAGTATTTGTCGAGTTTTCTATTCATGGTTTGTTATACGTATCCGTGGTTATTTGACACACTACGACATTTTATGCTTAGTGGTGATTTCGAACTGTTCATGTCATGGACTAAATATATAATATTAAAGCTGTTTTCCTTACCACTTCCGGTATTAAAGTAGAACCGCTGTATCTTCTCCTGGGCCATCTCAAACGGGTTGATCTTGGGAATCTTTTTCCAGTCATAAAATACAGCGGTCGTTCCATCGTTGACGATTTCCAGGAAAGAAGTGACTCGTTTTCCCGCGAATTCTTCAAAAGCCACGCGAGCTTCGATACCAACTTGTTCTTTGAAGCTGCTACTGTCACCCGTCCACCTGGTGAGTAATTATGAAACAATAAATAATAAATGAATAACTTAATAAAAATCCGTTTATAAAACGACCATGAGAAAATGAAGTCACATAAAGATTAAATCCATATTAATACACCAGCGCATGGACCTGTTTCGAAACACTTCTGATAATTATTTTGTCGACTCGAAATCATATCGAATAATAAGCCGGTTGAGCTATCGGTACATACCTTGCTGGTTGGCCTGCAAACTGCAAAGATGGTCCGAACACAGGAGCATTTCGGTCTGCATCCAGTGCGGGCTCTCTGTTTTTAAAGGAGGATAAAAGTCAATGTTTGTGACGAAAGACGTATAATATTGAACGTTTAGCACTCGCATTAATTAATATCGTTTTTTTTAAATATTGTTTGCAATAATATTATCTGTGCTGGAGATTGTATATATCTTATCAATATTAAATAACCCCTAATTTAAGTTATACCAAAAGTTATCCGCGGCCCTGAAATATCAAAATAAGTGTTTTGGTCGAAATGGCTCTACTTTAGATAATTATTTAAGTATCTAACGCCAAAAACACTTCAAAGCATAAAGCCGACAAACCTATCCGATTCCTGTCGATCCGTATCTGGATCTATGGGACTGACGTCACGTGACGAATCCAATCGGGATTCAGCGCGCCATACATCGGCTTGGCGGTAACGGGCGGCATCGCCTACGATTTCAAGGGCGCCAATGTCCTGAAAAAGAGGATGAAAGGTGATAAAGCGCTGATGATTCAAAAGGAAAGGTGTTAGTCTGTAAGGCCTAATCTCTTAAAGACAAATGGAAACTCACTTACCCAAATCAGTCAAAATATTAATGATTTCAAGTGTGCCTTCCTACACACCCTCCCCTGCCCTTACTCTCCAAAGAAACGTATTCCATGATCTAGATAGCAAATATCAAGATGCATGATATCTCAGGAAAGAAAGGATAGGAAAGAGATAGAGAGAGAGAGAGAGAGAGAGAGAGAGAGAGAGAGAGAGAGAGAGAGAGAGAGAGAGAAGGAGAGAGAGAAAGACAGGGCGAGATCAGATAGTGGGTAGTGGAAGAGATAGAGAGATAGAGAATATATGAAAGGGAGGGATATAATATGAGAGATGAGAGAGTTAAGGCATCATATAACATCGTTATGTACGAGGAAAAACCAAAATTAATTCAACTCACAGGCTGGTGTGGGTCGAGTTCCTTCATGACTGGATGCAGTTGCCTCAAGCGTTCCTCCAAATATGCATTGCGATGCCACGGTTTGTTGCATGGGGTCGTAGGTCGGTCCCATAGTGTTCCTGTTATTAAACAAGATATACACAAGTGAAAATATTGGGGCACCTTTATATGGATGTATATATGTTTTATGAGAAATTACCGATAGAAATGAAGATCCATGTTTATGATTTGTTACAACAGTTATCCATAAAGTGGCTGAGAAGCTGTCGCACAAGGACGGGTTATGATTTCTTAAAAGTCAGCCGCGGGATTTGAATCCAACACCCCTTGCTTTAGACGTGAGTGCTCAATGCTTATAAACAAGTACAAATATTGCCGCATAGTTCTTTATAGACTTGATTTAAAACTACATTGTTACATTAAAGATTAAACGTTAAACAGAATATTGACTCGGAAAGAACACATAATTCATAATTTAATAATGGCATCGAAAGGAATATTTTATATTGATTAAAAACATGTAAAAATATCCATACATGGCATACAAGTCAGGGAAATAATAAGGTATAAGGGATATTTAGTTGGTTTAGTGATGAATAACTATTTATCATAGGCCGCCCATAAAGAAAAACATGTTTAAAGTTTTATAAATATGATACGTTAAAAAAACCATCAAAGTATTGATGAATCAGTTTTTGCACTATAAGGCAAAATTGTTCAACAATTTAAAAGCACATGCAAGATATAGCTGGAAAGTCATGCAAAAATCTATAAATTGATAATACAAATGTAGTTCTTTACAACTATTTAGTTTATATTAAAATATAATTACAGTCAATCATATTGAAATATCATGCAAACAATAATAATTATTCCATATTATGCAAGCATTAGCAGAAAGAAAGCGAAAGAAGAATAAATCATAAGAATCTAGCAGACTTCTAGACTCCTTGAAATTAGCTGACTCAGAAAATACATTACATGTACAGATAATCATAAGAGTATTCATGCAATTCCTAAATGATATTCTGAACTGATATGTACATGCCGATATATACGACTCCAAAACCTCTAACAATATACCTTTTGGTGGCATAACATGGTCACCGGCAACTGTTAATTATACATTTTTATGTTTACGTGTTTTATACTTTTATACTTTTTTTATTAAACCTGCCTTTTTCATTCCTACTTAGTCTTTGGGTTTGAAGATTTTTCTTACAAAAAGTCATAAAACTTTTTACGGTAATTCACTTTTACTAAATCCAAAATATGCTAACTAAAAACAAGACAGCTCAAACCTGAAATCAAATGTTTTTAACAATGACCAATGAGGTACCAATCGCGTGAATCGCACACCCGCGCTTACTACGTGAGTTCATCAAATCAGCTGACTTAGAACCCGTAAACTCAAAATATTTATTTATTTTTATTACTTTATATAAATTGTTTTTCAAGACCTTAAATAAACAGACTAGACTCACAAAAATACGAGTCATTTTTACATTTACGGAACTGACCTTTTTCCCTGAGCACGGTTGCTGGAACAGCCACATGTTCGATGGGCGCTGGGTAGCCCTTCTCGCTTTGGGACATGGTCGCACTGCAAAATAAGGAACATATAAATCTAAATAGAGGGATAATGCGATAAAAAAAATACAATATAGATTTATAAGGGCCTAGCTTCATTGGAGGTCTTTTCAAGTGTTTCCCTAAAATCACTGTCTTCCAATATATTTATGATGGGAAAGTTAGGGTTGGTTAGGACAAGATCATAGAAAAGCTTCCAATGTAGCCAGGGCCTGAGACGAGCAATGGTGCTTACGATCATGCGAAATCTGTGGGCAATTTTATTTTTCCTAAAAAATATTGATTACATATTGTATCTTTCGCCATTATATAAGTTTTGAATCGCCTGGAAATGAGATAATAATTCATGAACGACTAAGCAAACCCTGTGCTTTGAATTGTTTGAAGACTACATATTTTGTTTAATTGAAATCATTGACCTATTTTGACGCGACTACATCAGAGATTACACAATATTGCGAATACATATATATCATATATTTTCGGTTGACTGATTCGCAAATACCACATTTATTCTCAGCAAATTCATTGATTATATTTTACAAAATTGTCATTTATTTCATTGCATTCATTACGTTTTGCGTCTAAAACTCACATTGTGATTATTGTGCAAGCTATTTTAAGATAAATATCTAATGAACCACTCAAAAAGAACACATCGTGCAAAATATATCAAAAAGTTCTCAAACGCAAAACGCATCTCAATTATGATATTATCCAAGAAATTTGTCTTGCAAACAAGTTTTGTTTCATAGGGAAACAAGTTTTGTTTCCCCATGATAAAACCCATACCATCTGGTTGCAAGAAACGCAATATAATTCTTTATACATGTGAAAAAAAATATGTGTATTTCAAACAAACATATTCGTGGAAACACAAACACTTACCATCTGGAATCAAAATAAGGAAAATATAGATTGAAAGATTAGAGAAAAAATCGTTTCAATGTCTGGTTTTTTTTTCAGATCATATCATGGACACCCCTTAATATTTTTGAAGCTTGTCATGTAAATAAATCAGAAGTCACTGTTGCGATACCACTATTTAGGGTTTTTATCCTCACGGTAGTGTATAACATTGCAGGACAACGGGGATTATCGAGCCATAAAAGTGTTTTAATGAGCTAACACTTTAATGCATCAAACTAGTTAACCGTCAAAGCTTGAAATTATGAAGTTCATATATGTTTCATGCAACAGCATTTAGCCTATATTATGATGCTGTCATAAATTCAAATATTTGACCAGCTTCATGCCTTACAAAAAATATATGACACTCATAAACAGTTTGCATGCGTAATATGAGCTAGTTCAAACATTAGTTTTACAAACTCCTTTACGACTGTTTATATTAAAATAATACATTTATAGTATTAAATATATTTTCTTATACAATAAAAGTGTATAAATCTATCCGTGTTACCAAAAAGTTTAATATATAAATAAATAGGTGTTTCAAAACATCCTGATATATATGAACCTAAATTTATACCGGTTTTCAAAACAGAGAAAAAATCCATACGTGTTTAACTAATTCTTATATATGAATATATACGTGTTTTCAAAAATTGCACCATTAAGCCTAACATGCGTTAACAATTAGTACAAATGACATAAATAAAAAACATATATTTTGGGATACCGTATGGTAAGATATCCATGCATACTACTCACGCTGCCATTCGAATTCGAGACTCGAGTTTTCTAATGATTCATATATAGAGTTTTATATAGATAGGAAAATTGAAATATTAAGGATTTTTTTTTTACATTTTCGATTGAAAGATGAAGCTTAATGAATATATATTCAGTCATTTATGAAATTTGAGGAATAGCCTAACCTTCGTTTTTATAATCTTTCACACTACGTGTAAGGATAAATGATCAATAAAGTCCTGAAGGAGGGGAGTGAACACCGTTAACTTAGCTGGTCAGAAACAAGCTTAATGAGACCGTTACAAAGTCACATTTTATTCGGAAAATTAGTAAATTTACAAGCAGTTATACTTATTTTAATAATAGAGTAAGCAGAGGCGTTAATTAGGATCGCTTATGTTTCTTAAATATAGATGAGGAGCACAAGTTTAACTTACTGGATACCGGTCAGGTCATCACCAATACGTTCTTGCTGTTGCCAGAATTCACTCCCGACGCGATCTGAAGACAAATTAATACATGTATCAACTCATTTCTTCAACATTGTCTAGTTCTCAATGTATATAAACGACAACCAACTGAAGTTTAAAACTTTCTGAGACCCAATTTCACAGCCTAAGGCTAGACGAGGTTTCAATGTTATATAATACCAAACGGAAACCTGGTCTACATGTAGACCTAGGCTATGAAATTGGCCCTCAATGTTTATGGTTGAGTACCAGTGTAATGCGTAGATTAGCCTGTTATTTTAATCTAGCAGTTTTCAAAGTGTCGCGCATCTCTATTTAATCTTATCCATAAAACATAACCATGCCCAGGACACAGTGAATGAAATGATGAATCACCAAAGACAATTTAAAGTGAGATTCCTAAAACAAGCATGTGATTCGGTAAATCATTTAAACATAAAGTAGGTTCTAAATGAACGCACATTTATTGGAAATCGATTGTGCAATTTTCAACTAAGTGCAACCCCAATAATCTTAAAACAAAAAAAAAATGATTTAGAAATACTTGTCATACTTACATCCTTTTCCATAATCCATCGACGGTATGGTTCTGTCGATGAGGTAGCGTAGTTCTTGCGTCTGCCGGTAGGAATCGCTCTGGTTCATGACGAGCTGATCCGGTGCTTTGTTAAGCAGTTCTGTAAGCAGAAATATTTGCTAATATAAGCAATTTCTGACAACAACATTATTTATTAGATGAAAATCACATCATTTTCTTTAGCAATCGCTCTGGTTCATGACGAGCCTTGTTAAGAAGCTCTATGAGAAGAAACATGTTTCGTTCATGTAAGCAAGTCTGCTTATATAAGCTTTATGGCCACCGAACACATGTATAAGCAAACTTGCTTATAAAAGCTCTCTTACAACGGGTGCCGCTGCCTTCTTAAGCAGCTCTTTAGATGAATGTTATGGCATGCGATTGGTAATAAAGCCAAATACTTATTATTGGATTTGTTATCGTTTTCTAATGGGTCTTTGCCGGTATCAACCGAGCGAGTGTACAGACAACAAAAATGTTTCACCAAACATAATTATAATATGTACAACTCCATGTTTCATGGGAAACCGAGACAAGGGGGAACAAAAGGGTAAGAAGAAAACGTAGTAGGTAAATATCTGCCACACTTACTTGCAAGGTTGCTCTGTTGTCGTTTCCTATCCCGCCTCTTGATTCGCCAGTTCTTCAATGCATTGCTCTCTTCAACACTTTCGAATTCGGGAAACTTTGGAGAAAGACGGACCGAAAGTTAAAAGAAAAGAAGACAGGAAGAAATGGCTAGAGAGATTACGGGAGCAAGGGAGAGATTACGAGAGAGCGATAGAGAGAAATAGAGAGATGAAAACAAAGACAAGAGAAAAAGTTTAATATGAAAACATGATCACTGTGTGTCTTCTAGACTCACTTGCGAGGTTGTTTTGCTGCCTCTTCCTATCTCTCATCTTGATTTGCCAATTCTTCAATGCATTGCTCTCTTCAACACTTTCGAATTTCGGATACTGCTTCTTTTCGTATTTTACGGTGAGTTGTTCGGCTTTAGCAACGCCTGTACTGCTCTCGTCCTGTAAATGAATTTTATTATATATTTGTTTAGATATTAGTTGAATTTAGATTAAATCCATATTGTATAATCAACCCTAGATATCAACCAAAGATTTTTTAATTTAATGGGAAACGAATTTCTACCTTCCAAGCCTGCATATATCTTTATACCGGTACATTAATTCGATCTTTAGATATTCGATTGAACGAAGTTTTATTTTGCGTTGCGAGACATTTTCTTCTTCTTTGGTATTGACATTTCGGACGCAATAAGTTGATTAATTGCAATGAAAAGATTCATTTGTTTTCTTTAAATAATTTGTATATGCCAATCTATATGCCAATCGTCGTCATAACGTAGCCCCCTCCCCCCTCCCATTTCTTTTTAATTTCGATTTTTTTTTTTAATTATTTTTACATGCCCAGTTATGCTTACAATAGGAATTGTGCCTTCCAATTGGGCCATTTGCTTATATAGTCCAACAGAATGATATGTGGCACAATATGACCCACATCGTCATAACGAGGTCTCCCTCTCCCCTTTTTCAAAACTTATTTTAATTTATTTGAAAATTTAATTTAAAAGCCTTTGCTTACGATTGGAATGGTTCCCTCCAGTTGGGCCATTTGCTGGTACTGGTCCACGGACCCCAGAATAGAGTGAGTTACAATATGTCCAACGTCGTCATAAGGAGGCCCCCCTTCCTCATTTTTTTTTTACAATTTCAATAACTATCTTTATAGTTTTGAGATCTCATACAACGATTGATGCTTAAAATTGGTTTAGTCCCTTCAAGTTGAGCCATCTGAGTATATTGGCCCACGGAGCCAAGAATGCAATGTGGTTCAATGTTGCCAACCCCCCCCCCCCCCCCCC
>LQRL01114673.1:14487-25850 GCA_001703475.1 Hydroides elegans
CGTGTACTGGTCCACGGAGCCAAGAATAATATGTCCAACGTCGTCATAAGGAGGTCCCCTTTCCCTATTTCTCAAAAATCTATTTATTTTCATATTTGATATCACAGATTAAACTTACAATTGGAATGGTTCCCTCCAACTGAGCCATCTGAGTGTACTGGTCCACAGATCCAAGAATTGAGTGAGGAACAATGTGTCCAACGTCGTCATAACGAGGTCCTGCTGCTCCACTATAGTCCATGTCTTTGAGGGGTGCGTCTTGGGGTGCTGGTTTGGCGATGGTGACTCTGGAAAAAGAAGGAAGTGCATTTTATACATAACATCAATATTATATACATTGACCATATTATTGATAAGATGAATATGCTATTTTTATTGGTCAACTAGACAGGATATGTGCATTATAAACAGCATTTTATGCATTACATAAATACGTAATTTTATGCCTAAAACTGCTTAGTGCATCGATGTAGTGTGCGTCTTAGGGAGATGGTTTTGCGAGGATCACTGTGCAAAATGAAGATGTATTTTAACACACCATTTTATGCATATCATGAATAGGGTTTTGCATATGATAAACTACTCAGGCTGCACCACTGTAGTCCATATCTTTGAGGGGTGCGTCTTGGGGTGCGAGTTTGACGATGGTCACTCTGCAAAATGAAGCTTTCTTTTGTGCCTTAAACCGTGGATTTTTAGACACAATTTATGCATAACATGGATATGGTGCTTTGTAGGAAGTATCACTGTAATCCATATCTTTGAGGGGTGCGTCTTGGGGTGCAGGTTTAGCGATGGTCACTCTAAAACAATGATATAATATAGCCATAAAAAGAAATTATTTAAGAAAAGAGCCTGATTCACATTCACTTACATTGCACTAAAGTTACATATCACTTTGCACAATATGACGGCTTATCCAAAGCAGTTAATCCGTTCTGTATATCATATAGAAAATTCCGTTTATATATTTTTTCTCAGTTAAATTGGAAACCCCGGGCTGCAGCTTTCTTCCCAGAGTTTGATGAGCTTCGTACGATTAAGTCTACATTTGCAAGCTTTGATTTTGATTCTAAATGTCGATATCTAATTTCCTATACGACTGAGACATTCAAATTAATTGAATTCATTAAATTCATTCATTTCAATCCATACTTACGGTTTTGGTTTTGGTTTGTTCCATTCAGAAGCTGGCTTCAATTTCCTAACAGTGATCGGTTGAGGTGGTGGTGTCTTCCTTCGCTCAGCGGGCGGTTTTGGCTCGCGAAGCTGCAACGGGTACAACATTTAGATAGATGAACTATGGAGAGGTTCTATACAATTGAGAAGTTCACAACGATTTCGTCCGATTTCAAATTAATATGTTATTTGTAATACCTACTATTTGTATCAACGAGTATATACGGTTAGTTTTGCTACTAACGTTTCCTTGATATTATCATATCAGTTTAAAAAAAACATATATCGATTCGGGTTCTCACTGAACTCATAATTGTTTCACAACTTGCCAGCATTGTACGCTGCGTCTTACCGAAAATCACTTTCAAGATCATCCGCACAGTCACAGTATGTGCATAGTCGTCCGAGCTCGAGATATAACACATTCGAACATTTTTTAAAATTTACCGTTCATACAATGGGTATAAATACCTTTTCAAGGTCCTCTGACTTGATCTGCAGCGCCGCAATCTCATCGTTCATTATGGCAGTCTTTGTGCGTTGTGTGTCCGCATCACCGAGTCCATCTTGTGATTCGGAGGGAGGGGCGTCTGGGGTACCATGTTTGCCTTGGCCTTTCTTTAACCGATCTATAGATGAAACAACGCCTTTTTTAAACAACAAATCATGTTTTTAATAAACTACAAGTTAAAATGAATGAAATGCAAAGGTATCATACACTCAGGCAAAAGGCGCCTGAGCGTATATGGTTTCGATAACAGTAATTGTTCAAAAGGTCTGAAAATGGAAAACATGGAAAAGCATGTGAGGTATCTTTGTGCGTTGTGTGTCCGCATCACCCAATCCGTCCTGTGATTCGGAGGGCGGGGCGTCCGGGGTGCCATGTTTGCCTTGACCTTTCTTCAACCGGTCTACGAATTAAGAAAATCATTTGTTAACTTTACGTAAAAATGTACGATATCCAACGATATTAAAGATATCCTACGCTCCTTGTCTTAAGATGTGACAGACTACAACCAATGTGACAGACTTCAATACTATTGGACGCTGTTGTTTGTTACCATCTGAGACATATTTTGGTGCTTAGAAGTGCTTATATAAGCACGATCGCTTATAAAAACGCACCTTTTTAATAAACTCTGTTAATAAACTCCGGTTGAAGAAGACCGGGTCTATGGAAAAGCACCAATCATATTTTACATAAACAATACACGTAAAGCTCAAAAGGAATCCTTTCCTAAAAGCTATTGAATACGTACGCGCCACGGCTTTAGCCCTGACCGTCGAGAAAGCCAGACCAGACAGATGAAATTTCTTCGCTTCTCGTCCCGGTGTATTTTTTGCACTCATTTCGATTTTTAAGCTATTATAATATGTATGTCAATTTGTTTTATTCACTTTTCAGCCAGCGTTTTAGGTTCAATTTCCATCACATTTGATTTGCTATGTATCCGACAGTCTTATAAATTGTCACAAGCTTTTAAACAAAAAAAAAAGAATTTAATATTGTTTTCTTAACATTAAACTTCGTGTTGTTTGTCTGAAGACCCTTTATTTCGCAAAATGTATTTCCTTGACAAGTATATATCCACAAACATTTATTTATTATTATTGTATCATCTAATTTTTGTTTGTGTTTGAAAATACATTGTATTTCATTTATAGTTGTTTTTTTTTAATACTTATTTAAAAAAACTTTTAAAATGTTGGGCTTACTTTCTATTTTTTATTATTTCAAAATTTTAATGCGATATAAAATCTCCAGAAAATCAGAAATATGATAAGGGGCGACAAAAGCCTCCATAAACCATTTGAAGTGGTGAATACAGACTTATAAGTGGATCTTTGCATGTCCATTATAACCCCGTATCATTTAACAACCTCTTCAATAACCATTTATCTTTCCACTTCTAAAGGGACTGTCCGGATAAGGCCCGTATTACATAAAATCGCTAGGGTAGCGATTTTCACTGTTTTCTTTGTGAGAAATCGCAAGAAGCGACAGTATTGCCATAGAAAATGGCTAAGTCTCACAAAGAAAGCAGTAAAAATCACTACCCCAGCGATGATAATCACTGATTAAATGTAATTAGGTCCTGAGAAACCGTCTAGCTCCAAATTAGGCCGCGGTAACATTTGCGCTTTAAAAATGCAGCGCTTTTTGTGCTTTCCAATGTATTCCTTGCGAAATACGCAAAACGTTAGTTACGTTTTAAAACGCAGTTTTGTGTGCTGCCGTATAATACATGTAAATAATTTGGAAAGCCCGAAAAATGTTAACTTTTTAAACCTCAAATGTAACCACGGCCTTATTGTATACCCAATATCATTTATGTGTCCATTTTTTTTTTCGGTTTTTCTATTGCTTATGTGTCGTTTTGGCGTTTCTTTACTGTGTTAGCAATAAGCAACGCTATATATTTCACGGAGAGTTATCATGAATATGCAGTTTATATTGTTCGTCTTATCCAATTAAATGCATGCCTCTAACACCAAAAATATTTTATAGTTTAGCACAATATATAACCTCGTCATTAAAAGAGCTAGGATTTACAACAGAAAATGTCAGCTCATAAATTTCGAGTCTTGAACAACACGAACCGACTAAAATGAAAAATTGTGCGAAGCCAAAAGTTGAGGTTGCCTTGTGACCATGGCTAATTCATTGTTAATGCTTCCACGAACAAATTTGATGTTGTATGGCATAATTACACTGTTTTCAATTTTCAATAACATCATTTTTTTATTAGTTCGGGAATTTTTTTGAGCAGTAACACATATTTGACTTTCATGAAGGAATCTTTAGCGATGAGCTGTGTTCAAGCGAAAAAATCGCATAATCGTTCGCGCTTTTGTATGAACAGATGGAATAAATATGTTTTAATATAAATTTGGCTTTCAGTTTTTAGCGCGCGAAAACGTTTTGCATGAATGAGGCCTTCCGTAATGGTCACATAGCCAAAACACTTCTATCACTAAAAAATGAATTTCGCTATTTTTCAACTCCAAAATGAAGATATCATATTGATCTAATAGGTTTAACTATTCTAATAAATTATTTTAATAAATATTTTTCTATTATTTCAGATATAATATAAAGCAGGTACTGAAATAAAATAGAATCATCCCATTGAATTTTCGTTAATTTGTGCTTATAACCCTCTATTTATGTATATTTTAAACTTTTTAAACATAGGCATCAGAGATGCAAAGCCCCCAGCCTATGCAAAACAACCTTCATCGAGAATATTTGTCAATAAAAAGAGGCAGGTCAAACGAAATATTTTTTTCACAACGACTTCCTTACAAGGTCTTTCTCACAACGGCTTTTTCACAACGTCTTTCTCACAACGTCTTTCACACAACGTCTTTTTTCACATCGTTGCCGTTACATATTCTTCCACACAGTGTAGTCCTCACAACGTCACAATATATGCGTAATCTTTCTGTGTTGTACAAATGTCTCAAAATATCTCAAATTCGTCTAAGTTCAGTACCCTGTAATTTGAATATTTTAGGATCGATCAAACTGAGACCTCGACGTTGCACATCTGTAATATATATTCTTTCAGTTTGTGACGTTTCAGAACCCTGGGGCAGAGACTTCATATCAAATAGCCGCAGACAAAGTGCTGTACAGATATCCCAAAATATCTCAAATTCGTCTAAGATCAAACCCCCGTAATTTCGACACATTATGGTCGATCAAACTGAAACCTCGACGTTGCACATCTGCGATATATATTCTTTCAGTGTGTGAAGTTTCAGAGCCCTAGGACAGAGGCTTCATACCAAAGTGCCGCGGACAAAGTGTTGTATAAATATCCCGAAATATCTCAAATTCGTCTAAGTTAAAACCCCCGTAATTTCGACAATTTTTGGTCGATCAAACTGAAATTTCGACGTTGCACATCTCCAATATATATTCTTTTAGTGTGTAAAGTTTCAGAGCCCTAGGACAAAGACTTAATACCAAAGTGCCTTGGACAAAGTGTTGTATAAATATCCCAAAATATCTCAAATTCGTCTAAGTTCAAACCCCCGTAATTTCGACAATTTTTGGTCGATCAAACTGAAACCTCGACGTTGCACATCTGCAATATATATTCTTGCTCTGTGTGAAGTTTCAGAACCCTAGGACAAAGGCTTCATACCAAAATGCCGCGGACAAACTACTGCATCTCAAATGTTAACAGACGGACAGACGGACGGACGGACGGACGGACAGACGGACGGACGGACGGACGGAATGGGGGATAGCAATAGCCCTCAGCCAAATTGGTTGGCTGGGGGCTAAAAACACTTAATATCAACCAGACAGCATGCTTTTTCAATTGTTGTCCCAACGTTTTATTATCCAAACCCAAACCCAATATTAAGATTTAATCTATCCGACAATAACTCTTTTTCAGAAATGCCTCTCCATTTATCAATATATAAGTTAATTTTTCTTAAAGTCTTTTACGCATAGCCCAATGTCTGGAAGAAATTATTTCTTCCAATATTCTACCATAAATAAGTTGTTAATGAATTCTTAAACAAACTATAGCCCCCATGGATACACTCTGAAGGGTCTTACAAAATGCAAATTTATTTTCAAGTGCTAGTCCTGAGTTAACATCACATTACGGTTTTTAGGCCCACTATTAAATACAAAAATATATATAAATATCCTTAATCGTAAGAGCAAGGCAAAGACAAAAAAGATCGACTATGCATAACTAATGTCTATTAAGAAATGGCTCAATATTCTACAGGATATGAAATAAACCAAAAATGCTGCCTCAATAAGTGCTTCCAATAGCATATATCTATTGAATATCGCATATCGCATTCATATTGAATATCGCATATCCTATCCTGTCAAATTCCATTCTAAGATAAGATAGTTCCACTGTGAATTGAAATTGAATTATATCTGTCCCGTTATGAATAAGAATATATATTTAACCAAATCACAATACGTCGATAAAAATTTCTTTTTTTTTTTTTTTAATCTGATTATGAAATTTGAAACCCTGTTTTGTAACCTGATACATATTACAGCAATTGGTATAATAAATCAACATTAGAAGTCTACTACAATCAAGTGACATAGTACGTAAAAGTCAAGTTTTGTGTTCTAAAGTTTTATGACTTTAATCACATGTTAATCTATGTTAATTCGATAACTGAGCTATTCAACTCTTTCTTAATATATCATCCTTTTTATCAAGGGTAAGAAACATACACAGTTACCAAATGTTTGAGTAAAAATCAAAGGGATAGTTTGCAAATGTGCAAAAATGGGACAAAAGTACAGATATCGACACATGGAAGCCAAGTTTAGAAGTTTTATTATCATTTTACAAGCAGGTAAGTTAAATTCATTATCTAAAATAAGATTTAGGCCGTAGCTTCATTTGCATTTTAAAACGCAGACTTTTTCGTGCTTTCAAATGTATTCCTTACGGGAAACACGCGAGGTGCCCATTAAGGAATAAATTCGAACGCACGAAAATGTCTGCGTTTTTAATCGCAAATGTTATCACGGCCCTACGTAATGTTTAAAAAAAAAAGGATCGTCATTCCTTAAACAAACAAATCCTTTAATATAATTTATTTATTTTATACGTTTCCCTATTCATTTTCTTCAGAACAAGCAGTTGAAATGAGATTCCATGTAGATACTAGATTCTTATATTCTATTCAATATCAAAACCGCACGAAACAGAATAGAGACAGCATCATGAGCCAAAAGTTTACGGTCATCCTATAATTCGATCTCCTTCAGTAATGGAATTTTATGAGACGACATTCACATGAGCGCAATCGTCATCTTAACGTCATTCGAGCGATCTAAATGACGGCCGCTAAGATATGTCTAGGGGATAAATCAGTGGTTAACATATTATTAAAATTACACATAGTTTAAATACATTTTTGTAAGGTGGATGAAGCTCAATTACAGTTAACTTTATTCTAATGTGGAAAACACCGATATATAATTCTAATAAGATTCTATACACATCCGATAAGATACATCCATTAAATATTTAAGAATTGATTTTAAGGCGCCAAAATCATATGCGTTTGAGTGTAGGAGAAACAGTTGCGCCTAGTTGGTTTCAAAGCGCCGAAGTCTTACTTATATAATATAAAACTATTTTAAGGTATGTCATTTTCATTATCAGGCTGACATATTAAACATGATCAACCCCTCAAACTTTTACCTCAAGGCGTACATTAATAAAACTTACATGCATTTGGATGTAGTGAAAATCGTCGAGCCGCGTTTACCGTAACAACTGTCGAAAACTTCCTTCTAAATTTCGCCGATGAAACTCTTTGTTTTGGTTTGGGTGAGTCGGTAAATTTTACTGATGACATTTTATATTTTTTTATCCAAGGTAATCCGATATTTGTAAAAGAGGAATGAGCATTGATAATAATAAATTCATGAAACTCAATATCCCCAGCTTCAGTTCTCTTAACTTTTATGATTATTTTCAACGTTCAAACTTATGAGCTCAGAGGTTAATTTCCCGAATTTTAACCTTTGATGCGCACGACGAAATTCCTTTTTTTTATTTTATACAAAGAAATAACCCGGTGTTTATATCACTTTGCTCATTTATTTAATTGTTTTGTGTTGACATATAGCAAATGTTACGCCATTAATTTTATTTGAGCAAGATTTTTCATCATTCATAATAATTCTACAGATTTTGCAAAACTATTTGCTTAATAATAGCATCATCAAAACTACTTGCTCTAATACTTGCTATGCGTCTTTAGTTATGCTACAAACATCTCAAGATTTCTTTCCAAGGTCTTGGGTTAAGTTGAGCCATCAAATAAAACAATGAATACCAAATCATGTTTAACAACTCAAGACAAAAAACAGACGGAGGTACTTAAGACAAACCTACAGATATGAAAATGCACCATATATAATTTTTATGGCGTTTTCTTTGCGAGCGATTAGTGATAAACAACCAGCTTCTGCTTTGGGTTTCTTGGTTACAATCTAAAAGTGGGACAGTTTTCGTATGATCTACTGATAATTGACGAGCTTTATTACTGCAAAAGAAGGTGTCGATGGTACTTGGTCAATTAACTGTACAGATAATTAATAAGCTATATACATGATTATACATGTCGTTTTGAGCATCTTTAGTTATAACCAATTGTCATTTGCAATGCATTAATTTTATTTATAAAAAAACAGCTATGTGATAAGAAGGTTGTTTACAACAGGAATTCAAAATATCCATTGCATCATCCATATACATTATTGCATTCCAGAAAAAGCTAAATGATGGAAAATTGTCAGCAGTACTCCGAAGGAAAACCACCCAGGCTCAAAGTTCATTCCTTAAGATGGCATTTGCATATGTTTGGAGTTCGAAAGCTGCACTTTAAATGGGTAAGTTTCGACTCTAACTTATACTTTATTTAATTTTTCATAAATTAATAGTTCTTTAAACACTCGATTTTTTATAATAAAAAAGTCTGGGCTAGCTATAATGGGTTTATGATTTAAATGACGGTACACATATCCGAAGGAAAAGTGTGCTAGCTAAATCGCATATATAATGGATAAAACAAAATTATTCATCTAATTGAGTACGTCTGTTTATTCTAACCTATCAACCGATACAAAGCTTTGTAACATTGAGTTATTTAGGGCAAAAGAGTTCATAAAGCTCAAAATTGCACATTGAGTTGTTGGATGTACCGGTATATTTTTACGGGAAAAAAATTGAGATCTTTTTTCGTTTGAATTGAGACAAGAAGCGATCGCGTTAAACTATTCCTCTCATATACTCCAGATCAGATCATGTAGTAGGGTATGCATTAATGAAAATAAAGATTCACAACACAGTTTACCCGACATCATTTATAAAACGACAAGCCATTTGTGGGAAAACGGGGTGAAGTCAACTTTCAGTCATCGAAGGTTTTCGTAAAGCAACATATAAATTGTAGTCAGAAAACGAAATGCACTCTGACACGCAGCTCATGTGATTAAAATAGCCACGTAGTTTACTTAAACATGTCGCCGAAATAAATCATTTCCAAACCAGCATTCAATTTCTTTTTTTAAAACCTTCTAAATTGTTATAAAAAAAACTTAAATTTTATAAATGAATCCAGGTTTTAAAAACGCCGGCCATAAGATCCGATGTCATAATATCACCAAAATTAAACATAGCTCACAAAACCACAAGAGGCGTCTAAACAATTAGAAACATTAATGTTTACACTATTGTAAGTTATGAAACATATTTATTTGAGAAACTTTAAAAATATTTCTGATGGCGTTTTGACCGGATACCGTTTGAACATATTGTGATATAATATATATATAAATAAAACTCGTGCGATCAATGAATATATGTGTCTGGGAGATCGGTAGGGACAAATAATGAAAGACATCTTGAGTAAGGTGCTGAGTTCAATCGGTTACAACTGAATTCCCAAACATTCAGATAAGCACGTTTTCAAAAGGCTTAAAAACCTAACATGGCGTGTTTATATTTTCGCTTAAAAACGCAGTTTTTTATTCGTGTATACAAGTGCATTCTATATCGGTAACTTAAACGCCCCTTACATTATAAAACGCAATACCCGTTTATGAGTTTCCCATAAACGATACATTGGAAAATATTTGTTTAAAGCTACGTTTTAAAATGCAAATGTAACATCGCCGTTATTTAATATTTTTCTTTACGAATAAAATAATGAAATACACCTACTGGCAAGAGATGTGGTTACTTTTACTTGTCGCCAATGTTTCTGAGACTTTTTAGAATCCGCCATTTTTTAACGTTTTTATCCTTTATTTATTTTATTTTTTTTTTGTATATAAATACTTCTTATTCATTAATATCCTTTTGACAGTTAAGTATGTTATAAACTAAGATCAACCTAAACAATTATACATCCTGTTTACAGTGTATTTTGACAAGTCACATACCAAACCTTACCATTTTGAGTGACTATCAATAATATATAGCATATCTTGTATCACTTTAAATTAGTCAATCAATCATTTCTAATCTAAAATAACGTTAATCTTGACCTATAAATGAAACTTAATCTCATACGATTTTTTTTATGATATGTGGTTTATAACAGCCTTATTTGCCGAATACACTTCTCATATAATTTCTTATCATGTTATGGCGCCCGGAGCTATAGTGACGATAATTTATTTTATATCAATGACTTACACGCTGTATATTATCCAGCTAAAAGGCTCGAAAACATACAATTGTCCTCAAGAGTCAAGATTAAATATCAATTCCTCTGAATACGAATATTACACAGATTTAGGATATTATTTCATATTTGCTCAGACAAAAGTGTTTTGTTTAC
Source organism: Hydroides elegans (assembly GCA_001703475.1). Lineage (NCBI taxonomy): Eukaryota > Metazoa > Annelida > Polychaeta > Sabellida > Serpulidae > Hydroides > Hydroides elegans. Next base: position 25,030 of record LQRL01114673.1, read on the forward strand.
TGATAAGGAGAGAAAACGTAATGGGATACCTAGAAAGCCCTTGAATACCAATTTAGGATATTATTTAATATATTTGACGAAGAAAAACGAACAATACCCTTTTGCCCCTTAAGGGCCGTCCACCCATCCGCGCGCTCTCGATAAATTAGCGCCCGCGAGCAAATCTGTTTGGTTCCAGACAACATTTTGCATTGTGTGTGAAGAATGCCTTTATTTGCCCAGTATACAATTGGCTTGAATACGCCTCAATGATCCGGAGAGTTTAAATTCAATTGAAGTCGAAGAATAGACATGTTGTATTCAAATATCTGGATTTAAACGCCATTGTTAACTCGAATGAGGTATGTTATTTAGTAAAAAAGAAATTAGAAGAATGCAAACCACATGAATATATTTATAATAATAATTATTCCGTTTATGGAATCTAAATCATCAGTAACACTATAACGGTTATTGTTTTAGATATAAAGCTGGCAGAAATTGTGATGGAGTCAAATGAAACGTGGGATATCCCGTGATAGTGCAAAAAAGTAAGTAAAATAAGTCAATTTGAATTAAATGTATAGGATAGGAGCATATGAAATATGTTTATGCATAGACCCACAACAAAATTCTTGAATGAAGTTGAATTCTTGTTTAACGTTCATTCATATTATTCATTCCTTTGTAAGCTATTCAATACCATTTAACTTAAGAAACCCACCTAAAGCTTTATGAGCGGGCAAAACAAATTGCTTTGGTTTCAATCACCTAACATTCAACAGTTAATCATCCAACAAACCTGACCTTGTTGTGTTTCCCTAAAATACTTAAATAAGAAT
>LQRL01114677.1:5078-24140 GCA_001703475.1 Hydroides elegans
CATGTATGTGATGATCGGGAGAGTGAAAGAAACAACCGATGGAATTGGGCAATAGCGGTTTTTGAGAAACTTCGTGAGTTGATAATGTTGGGCAATGTCACAGAATTCTTTGCAACTGATCGATATGTGTTTGGAGATGAATCTTACATAGAATGTGAACACAATGACACTGATTTCACAGCAGAATTACCACGAAATCGATGCTGCCGCATTCGAAAAGCGCGTCTCCTGATAGTGGAACAGATCCTTTGGGTGCTTCGCAACTCGCGGAGCAAGTTCCATTGAAATAACAAATCATTTGGATGTTATGGCGTTATCAAAAGCCATGAAAACGCTGTGACATGTTCCAGGAAACGGGGAAACGGATAACATTAGCTATACTCTTTCTTGGACATGTGAGTATTTTTACATTACCTTGTTTGTGAAATAAGCAAATATGCTAACTGTTCAAAACATTGCATCTGATTTTTAATGCTTGTGCGTCCAGAATTAGTGCGATGAGCAAGGGACAGGTGAAACGGATACTGTACTTCGCCGAACGGAACAAAAGATATATCTATACAATACCCTTGTGACAGGTCAAGTGGGTAGTGAGCTAACCCGATCGGTACAAACGCTATACCATTAACTTGGCGATAACCACATGTCAACGGGTCAAGCTGGAATACACATTAAGTACCCTGGCAATACTAACGTGTCAAGGCAAATGGATAATATGATGACCCTTTCGGGACAAACGCAATACCCAATCGATACCCATCTGTTTTCGGATAAAACAAATAATGTGGGGACCCGGTCTGGAAAAAACACAATACCCAAGTGATACCCACTCTTCAACATATTGCACGGATTCGGCAATGACAAGATCGCGACCAACCAAATACCCAAGCGGTAACCGCTCATACACGGGTCATACTGATACCTAGTCTACCTGACCACAGATAAACAACACATTTGGTAATACCCAATACACTCTAATACCACACACAGATACGGTCCCGAAAAAAAAGCCTACCCATTTCTGTCATAAATCGTCATGGAGGGATGTCAAACATTTACGTTTTATATTCGCGCTTTTTCGGGAAAAAACAATGTTGAATCGCGACGGAAAAGAAGAAGCTATTCAGATGTTTGTCCGATAAGTTACCAATTATACTAACATTGAATTTTTAAGGGACAATCATATGTTTATTCCATTTAATATGTCACTGCATTTAAACACGGATATTCATTCATGAAAAAATGAGATGGAAAACAATATAGTTTACAATTTATATAACTTGTTACCTGTGTAATGTAGGTATATGGGATTTCTATGTCGGGTTATTGTATGACATTAATGCAATGTAAGTGGTTTAACGTTCATATCTGTATATGGCTAACAAATCTTCTTTATAAGGAAGGATATAAACAAGATGGATGAATATTCATGATTCAACACATATTTGAAGATGACACTGTCAGTGCGTTTTCGATGACTCTTAAATATAAACGAAGCATCCTTTGTAACAAACCCTTCATTTCCTGGTTGATATGAAAAAATGTTAAAATGACCCTTTTGTTTTTTTTCCCATTATCTCCATTCCAGTTCTTTACAAAAGATTGTTTTAATTACATTAATTAATGAAATAAGATGATATTTTCTGGTATATTTTCTGTCTTAGATGTTCAATGTTCTTGTTAAATCGTTATAATTATATAGAAAATGCGAATAAAGTTTTGTAGCATTGAAAAGTAATTATAAAGGTTGCATTGACCTTTGATATGTAAAGATCAAAATCAAATTTATATGTAAATAATTAGATGGTTTTCTCGATTTATTTCAAAACTTTGTATTAAATATAAATGAAATATGTTCAACTAAATAATTGTTGATAGAATCAGGCTAGGCAATATGCGTATGGATAATGAAATATCGAAACATAAAATGTCAACTGTCAACGAATAAATCTGTAACGACTTTATCACTTTGACTGTGAAACTGTTATGAAGGGCTCCATGCACAGATATTACAATTTTTATGCTTGATGTTTAGATATAAACCGAATATTAAATAGTGTTTTGTATACTTAAGCGAATGTTCAATTAAGAAAATTTTGCTATTCCAAATCTAACTGCAATGAATAGTCATTTGAATTATATATTTTTAACGAACTTTTGGAGAATCATTGAAATATGCTTATATATGATCTGAATGAATGTTATTAGTTGTCATTTGACATATATCAGAATATGCTATGGCTCAAACTAATTTTGATATGCTAAAATATTTTGTTGATCGTTAAAGTAATTTGTTACAGATATAACGTTAGATATATGTGTGCAAATTTCTACTTATTTTATAAGATTTGTCTATAGACATTAAAGGATACACGAACATCTGTAAGGTTTTTGTAGTCATGTAGCTTGATTATGGCGCTTAATATATATCATTGTTTTTCATCAATTTGATTAATAGTCAGACGTTCAGTCGATTTATTGGGACTCGATAATGTGGTTCATAAATCAACAATGATTTTTCATTAATACAGGGTCCTGTCGCTAGTCCTATAAAAACTTATTAAAAACTTATAAAAACTTATAAAAACTTATTAATAAAATTGTCGTGCTGTGCCTCGTATTTTCCCGTGTAATAGGTCCATATAGTTAAAACCACCTTTGATTGGACTATCGTAAGCAAACTATTTGGTATTAAAATTTGCGGTTATGCGTATCGAATTTGTTGTTGATCCGTTTCTCGTTAATTCTTTTTAAATTATTTTATTCGTATAAAATGCGCTTATTCGTATTGAAATCGTTTTTATTCGCTTGTCTATTACCTATTCACGATTAAGGTATTCATGTTCGTATGAAATTCGTTTGTTCGTATCAAAATATAAGCCTATTCGTTTCAGTTGTCCAATTATAAATTGTTTTAACTGTATGATCTATGCATGTGCTACAAATAATTCTCTTTGACATGTGAACTTTGGAACTTTTAATTTGTGGTCATTTTACAATAGTTATTTGTCGTTCTGTCGTTCCTTGAGATCTAATTTATAAATAAAAACAGTGAAAATATCCACCTCCGAAATATCGTATTTTGATTTATGTAACCAACCACCTAATAAACATACGCTTATCCCTTTACTAACAAAAAACAGTATTTTGTGCGGTTGTTCGCTTTATGTGACAAGCTTGAACTTAACATATATGTGGACATATATGATGTGATAAACTCTAAAAAAATATTTAAATCTGATAATTACTTTTTATTCTTTATTTGCATTTTTCACCGAATAAATCGCTGGGTTCTCCTTTTGCTCCTTTTGGCAGGTTATTGCACAGCCAACATTCCGCATTAGCTTTGTAAGTCACCAGGTAAAAAGGCGGCTGTTCTGAAAGTCTAAAAATAGAGTTTCACTTCATCCCAGCATAGCCCACAATGATCGCGATCAATATATCTGTACAGCAACTGCGTACTTAAGTAGGCGTTATGCTGGTTAAATAAAAATGCTTTGTTCAAAACAGAACAAACGTTACAGAACAAAAACTGACAAACGATTGGGATATAATTAATAATTTAAAACCTTAAAATAAAAAAAAACTAATAAAAAACGAGAACAAGAAAAAATGAAGACGTTTATACACAGGGATAAAAAACTGATGTCTCCTTATGAAATAATCTAATTTAACAAAACGATTGTTAGAGAGGCATTGAGGTTTTATCACATATAATGACATGTGATGTATGAAAAAATGAATTGATAAATAAATGCAATCGTTATCATTCAATTCAAAAAAATCATAAGAGCGCATTATCGAAGGATAATAAGATATTAGCACAAATCACTAACTAATTAAGTAAGGACCATGTGCAACCTATATAAGATAAAGAACCAGGAAGCAAAAAAAATGGGCAGATACAAATTAATGAATTTCATTAATCCCCAAACTTGGGTTTCTTCTTAATATATTTTTTTTCAAAGATTTTTATTGCAGGCATTTACGTCAGGTTTTATAATTATTCAACTCGATCTACTAATTAGTTTATTGGAAAACAAACATAAACATTAATTTGATACTTATTCTAGATCACCCTTTAAAAATCGTCAAAATTATACGATATCAAAAATTGATGTAGAAGTTGTAATAAAATATTTTAGGATCGGAATAATATCGGAACAAATATCTAGCTGATTTGTCGTTGGGACATCACTTATCATTGGGTTATATTTCAATATTTAAGACCTTCACTTGATTTACGAAGCCCTGGTTTAAGGGGGAAAAAGTTTAGTCAAAAGGATGCCTTCAACCCGATACTCGAAAACCATCAAACCTGAGCGATCAAACATGAAAACCAGCTTGAGATTTCGATGCGCCAATGACCATGAAAAACACCTTTTCATGAAATTCATGCAATTTCTTTGACTTAAGACATATATCATTATAAATTTTGTTAAAACGGTCTAGAAATTATACTTTTAGGTGTTTTATGATATAACCCTTTGCCTTTATCAATTGAATTCATTCAAAAACAATAACAACCAAAACAATGCACCAACAATATTTCTAAATTAACGACATTTCGATAAAACCATAGAACCTTCAAATTGACATTTAGGTCCTATTTCTATATGAAACAAATTATCATTTTACGTTATGTTGATACACCTTGTTACGTTGTTACACGTTTTAGCATTATATTTGGTTTTATGGTTTTTAAATGAAATATCAAATAAAACAAATATGAAGATATCTTCAAACATACATATCATGCTTTTAAAATCAGTCGAAATAAGAACATAATTTTATTATTTCTTTAAGTACTTGACATAATTAAATATTAAACTTATTTATTTAACACACGGCAAGGCACATACACGTGCTACAAGACCCCTGCCTCTATAGGAAATCTCATGATGTTGCACATGGTCCTTCGATAAGTCAATTTACATTCTGCAAGACAGTGATGTCTTTATCTTTCTCATATCCTAAATGTCATCTATAGTCAAACACCTTTAACATTATTGGAGGCAAGCACTAATGGATAAACCTAAATCATAATTATATAGATAATCTGTGATAGAAAATAGTAGAATCGTATACTAGAATCCTATCTTACCAGTTTGCTACAATTCAGAAGAACAATGACTATTTTTCTATAGTCAATTGATAACCACCAATCGAGAACACATTTTCAAGGCGAACATCAATGGATAATCAATGATTATATTTTTTCGGATAATTCGTAATCAGCTTATAAATTGAAACTTAAAAGTGTTCCTTCAATATCCAATTACCATCAGGGTAAATTTGAACATAGGTAATTCATACAGAAAACAAACATTAACGGATGGTGAGAAATCAAAAGTATCCAAGGAGCGTGATTTGTCCGTAGCATCTACATCGGGTACAGCTGATTCGTCACAAAATAGTGGGTATTTATCGACAAAAGATGATATATTGAACATATTCGAAAGGAATACGACCGTAATGTCGGAAACAGATGATGCATTTGTATCTTCAAACGGAAGTGCATGTTCTGAGTCTAGCTCAATTTCGGAAATGCTGAATGATTGTTTAATCATAATAAGAGAGGGTGATTTGCATCGCATACATGTCATTGACCAATATATAGCCGCTTTTGACGGAACTCCTAATTGTGGTGCATTTTGTGCTGAACTAGCTAAAAGATTTCTTATACATTGTTTCTTCAAATCGGATGGCGCCGCATTGTATGTTTTTTCTCACATACGTCGCTTTAACTTGCTCGCAAGTCGCATTATATTCTATCTCGTTCTTAGCAGGAATGATGACCCAATTTTCTATGAGAGGCTTCGCGATGATCTTCTTCCATATGTAGGCTCGAAACATGAAAGAAAGCTGCGTGAAAATCTCATCGATGCTATCAGACATCAGTATCCAGTAGCCGTGATTGGTCAAAAGCCATTAAAAGCGATTCAAATCGTTTACAAATTATTAAAGACCTCTATCCCAAAATAATTGAGGCGCAAAGAAAGAATATTTCTAGTGTTACATTGATAAAAACGATCATTCACACTGGCATAACTCGTCATTTGGGTGTAATGCTTGATTTCATCTGTGAATCAGCGCACAATAATGAGTTAGATGCCTATTCAAAATCTAAATTGTTAGAATGGGCGATTGATTCGCATTTAGAAATCAATAAGATACATTTGTTTAGCAATATAGATAGTGACATACCGTTGTTTTGCTACAAAGACCGCAAATTCTTTACATCTCAAATATCTACGCAAATATGCCAAACACTCCCACACAAAACCACGGAAGGCTTGACCATGCCTACGATTCTGAAACAAATGGACATATGTGCAAGCTGTTGTCAAAACAACGAAAAGGCAGAGTCAATATTTTGGTTGATAAGGGAAATATGTAAGGTTATGGAGAGAGAGGATCCGGGTGCTTCATATGAGCCAATAATTACAGGGAGCGCAGCAGAGTGCACACAGGCCTTATTCATAAACGAGTTTGACTATGTGCTTCTCACAAATTCATCAACGATCGAATCGCTATATTTAAGATTGGACATGGTTGCATACAAAATAAGAGACATACTAGATCACCCTCGCTTGGCAATCGAAACCATGGAGCTGATTACGGATGGTAATTATCCTTGTCTACGTGTCACATGGGTAGATGAAAATCTTCTAAACACGCTTATCTCAATAGACCTGGTACCTGCAACGATTTTGAAGAGTCCTGTGATCCTACCTCACCACAACTCTCTTCATGTGCCGCGTGAGCAGTCAGTCAAAGGAGACACACACACACTACATCAATTATTGCATGATTGCGGCAGGAAAAAATCGGATAGGTCTTCAAAAACATCAATCACCAGTCCAGGTTTATTCGTTGACGAGTACGGTGGCACAGTATTTTCGCAGGTTGAAAACGCTTTGATCAAAGCGCTCCCTACGCATGTATTTGAGGGCTACCGTTTAGCCAAATCTGTTCGCACTGTGCATGTAATTCAGCCTATCATAGATAAGCTCATTGTCATCGGTGTGACCTGTGACATCCACGAAATTATCCGAACATATCACCTGAAGACATGTGTATTCCACTTGACTGAAAACTATGTTTATGACAATCGGGATATACAAGGAAACGATCGATGCCAATGGGCGATATCGATTTTCGAGAAATTTCGCGAGTCTGTTATGTTAGAAAATATCAGCGAATTCTTTGCGACTGATCGAGATATGTTTAAAGGAGTGATTTGCAAACACCGTGAGGAGGATTTTACGGCAGCGTTACCTCGATTTCGTTGTTGCCGCATTCGAAAGGCGCGCCTACTGATAGCGGACCAGATTATTCGCGTGCTTCGCGACTCGTAGAGTACGAACAAATGGAAAATCGGCGGATTTACTTAGCTGCTGGGTGCCCCTAAAAAACTAAAGGCCCATGCTTCCTTTATGTGCTGCTGCTGTGTGTGTGGTATTTGTTATATAATTTTTCACGATGTTGCTTCATTTCAAACTATTATTTGAATTAGATTGTTCGATAATTGAGTTGTTTTCAAAGAATTTATTTTTATAGAAATTGAAAACGCACAAATATTTAGAAATATATCAATATATCAATTTCCTGCATATATCGCCTTAAAATTGCTCACTATTCAGTATACCTGCATATTTTCCTATATGTTTAGAGTCATTCATATGGTTGTTGATTGATTCAAAACGCAGATTTTTTAAACCAGCTTTCGTGAGTCGAAAGCTGGGTTTGTGCAATCGGTCGGCGTCGTCGGCCGTTAGTTAGTTAGTTGTTAAGTTAGTTAGTTGTTTGGTAAACTTTTCACTAAAAATCAATCTCCTCCTACAGTTATGGTTGTAGAGCATTCAAACTTTAACCAACGTTTTTTTATGGTATTCTCATACCGGCTACTGCCTTTGTGAACGATTGACCTACGAGGGTCGCCATGACGGACTTCGCCGTTTTCGCCCATTTGGTCTTCTATACAGAGAAAAACTATTTGCTTTGGAACCTATCTCCTCCTACAGTTTTGATCGTAGAGCATTCAAACTTTAACCAAAGCTTCTTTATGATATGCTCACATCGGCTACTGCTTTTCTGAACGATCAACATACCGGTACTTTGGTCGCTTTGGTAGACTTTATGCAACATTTGGTCTTCAATATAGTTATAAATCTGCAGCCGATTCCGCATGACCATATTCCGTCTGCTATTGGTAAGACAGGTCTAATGGCGTGTATTATATACACGACCAAACCTGCCGCTAGCAGAAAGGTTGGTCATGCGGGGGCTTGTGTCTTCGGAGATTGACTCATCTTCTATCCAATTGAGGACACGTGTTTTTTTTCACTGAGGCAAGTCTTATTGGGTTAATGTCAGTTAAACTCAGTTAAAGATTGTTTGGATCACAGCTGTTACACATTTGGACGAATTGCTCAGTCAGTAGAATATCGGCTTCATGATCCAAAGGTCGTGAGTTCGATCCTGGATTTAACTCAAACGTATTTCTCCTTTAGAAAATGTCAGAAACGATACTCTCATTTATTGCGCCTATAGTAGCTGACCATAACTTATCTAAAAGTATTTGATTTTGATGATGGCCGGGTCATAATGTACTCATACATATTATTTGTATTTTCATTCATATCGCGTATGGGCCTGTAGCCCAGGGGCATAGCATCGGACTCATAGTCATAAGGTTGTGGGTTCGAATCCAAGTTTGTACAACCTATTCCTTATAAACATGTTTAAATTATGAAGAAAAAAATATAATAATTGTACATATATATGCAGATGTTTAAACAAATGGATAACATATGACTTTTTTACAGGCTTATGGATTTACATGTACCTGTCAATTTTCATTATACAGTTAACAAAAAACACGTTTGCTAGTACTTAAAATAGCTAAAGCCATATCTATAAACTAAAGCTGGATCATTGTCCTTGACAATCTTGCTTAAATAGTATGGTCAGCTATATCAATTAAATTTGAGGCACTTTTTAATATTTCAACAATGACATTGATTGTCGGACTACAATAAGTGCATATACGCCTTTATGCATATACAACTTTAAACATGTTCTGTGGCAAAAGTCCCCTCCCCCCCAGGCGAACGCAAATCCCTTCGCTTTTAATCATGACTATTTTCCCCAAATGAAACGTTTTTTTATCCTCTTTAAATTAAATACTTAAACAACGTAACTATAACGCAGAATATTTAGGTCGCGAAGTTCGTCACGTTACTATGACGTCGCTTCGATAACAAACTAAGATGACGAGTCATTGTCTTAAAATTAAATCATAAAAATATATTTCAATGACGTAACCTGTGTGACGTCGCAAAATGATGGTGTAATGACGTAATTTATAGGCGTGACGTAAATCAACGATTCGAGGACAACCTTATGGGGGATTTTCGTCTACTTGCAAAGATGGGGGGGGATTTTCGCCGGGTGGATCACATAACCCTTTAACCATAATAGCCTGAAATGTGCGCGTCGAAAGCGAATGCAAATAATACTATTAAACATCAAGATTCCCATGCTTAATATTCATTTCTTAAATTCCGTATCCCTTATATGAGTGACATAATAATTGAATCACACGATTAACATTGAAGGTTTTGAAATATTTAATCCGTTTGTGTATCTATTTCGATTTGCTCTTGTTATTTTCGATCGTTAATTTTATTCCATTATTCAACATTTTTATCGTATTAATTCAACATTTACTATATCGCAATGTGATATTTAAATAGTCAAACAGAATAACTATCCCATAACGAAACGTTTTACAACAGATTCACATAATTTCTTTAATTAAAATTTTAATGTTACTCTATCTAACTATCGTTTGCATCAGTCAAACATTGTCTGTCTTACAAAACTGTCTCTTATTGCTGGTCAGTTAACTCATCTCGTGGGATTTTGACAGAAATGGTTTTATGACATGTGTATAAGGCCACAAATTACTAAGCGGTTTGCAATCACATTTTTGCTGCGTTTTATATAGACATCCTGTGCTTGGGGTGTTTAAGAAAAATTAACTATCTAGATTTGTTTTTATTCACGATTTTTATATAAACTAACGTGTTTTGAAGAACGCATTAGGACTATTAGCGTGTAAACATCATATAATCAACGCACACGCACGCTCAGCTATTTGAGCCTGGACTTTTGGTTCACACACACAACGTGAAAAACCGTTTAACTGTTTACTGCAGTATTCCCATTGTTTGGAAATGCATTATTGAATAATGTTAGTGCGTCAAAACTTTGATATGAATGAGTTCATGACAATGCATCAAACGTGGTCTTACAAGTTTGTTTAACCGTAACAGGAAATTTTGAAAATCGAAAATTACACATTATTAACACGATTATTTAGGAAGTAGTATTTCAAACGCCACGCAAATACTTTGATCCTTTGCCTGCTTTAAATGGGTTGCACTTTCATAGGTGAATAGGATTACCACGAAAATTCTCTGAGTTGTTGTTAAAATATATAAGCACCCTAGCAGCAGCGTATAAAATGTAATGGTACATTGCATATGAATACTTTACTTTACTTACGCATTATTGAAGATATCATTGAAATGTCACATGTGCACCTTCTTGTGATGAATCGAATCCCTCATGTGCTCGTCTCCCGCATGACATATACAACGAATCGGTACAAATGATTTATACTACATGTTGGATATGTGTTTATTATGTGTGTGTTTAGTCATGAATCAACTATGTGGAATACACATATTTGCGCACTTGTTCAAAATAATGCACCCATGCGAGTTGGGCGTCCGGATATGCTGTAAAATCATATTGATATGTTATATTACTTAAATATGTGCGGTGTGCCCATTCCAACAGTGAATTTCCGTCACAATTTACAAAACAAATACAATGTTTGGTTTCCGTTTCGCTTCTGCTGTTTGATTTTTCACCTTATCTGCATTTTCTCTAGAAGATGCTTTAATAGAATATTAGAAAGTAAAAACAGTACTATAAATACATTGACTCATCATATCGACTCAGGCCAACCTTCCGTCGTAAACCCTTGTAAAACATTAATCGGCTTCTGCCGTTTGATATTTCACCACATCTATATTTTTACCAGAATTTGCATTTTAGTGAAGGGTTTAACAATATATGGATGATTAATGGAAGCTGCATTGATTGATGTTCCTGATTAATAAGTATTGTTTTAAAAACTTTCTCAAAGATTTTTTCTCAATCAAAACTTGCGAAAATCGAAGGTATGATATTGATTATACCTTTTTTCTTCCGTGAAGATAACAGAAGGTCAACTACACATGCATGTGTTTGTACAATTGATGCATGAACTATGCATAATGTTTCCTATTATATACTGTTTGTCTTACTTGTGCTATATGTAGTACCTTGATTTGATCAGTCGAATTCCATTATGATTTGAACAATGACAACAGATAAAAGAATAATATACAAAACTGTTGTTGGTAGTTTTCTCTGTAACCTATGTATTATATATGCGGCCATCGTTATGAACTACACACAAACATGTATGCATATTTGTAATTTTGTAATATGCTTATTTATTCCAAAAATACTAAATTTCAAAAACAGAAATAGTTGTCAAAAATAATGTAGACATTGTTAACAAAAATGTGTCAGTCGAACTCTTGAGTATGATATTCGAATTTCTACTGGAATATTGAAGAAGAAATGTGATACTTATTATGTTTTCTGTGTTTTAACGCCAGAAACATACTGTGTATACATATTTATCAAACTTCGACACACTATTTTATCTGTGTATATGAAACCTTTTATTTCAATAGACACACAGGAGTACTAACCGATCGGTTCTGCAATATAATAATTCACATCATAAAAGCCAATACATAGATTTAAACCTTTTATTTTCATTAAGAGGTTCATATGGGGTCGGTATATTTTAAAGAAGATCTTAATGAGAGTAAGGGGATATCTATATACTGTAGTCATATCATGGTGTATAACTTCGATTTCGAAGCACCATGCTATCATATATTCGGTGATAGTATTATCAAATAATCATTGAAGGGATCATTAGACAAAGGTAACAAATGTTGTGATAAAACGGACCAAACATAATATTAGTGACCTGACTCTCTTAGCGAACTCTAAGTAGTTAAGCGTTGCTTATCCCAGACAAACGACGCTTAATATGAGCTTAATTTTGATATTTGAGCTATAATTTCCTTTGAACATTTAGATTAATATATTTTTAGATAAAATTAGTTATTATTCGTATGGTGTGTAATGTGGTTTATTATGGCTATTGTTGATAGTTCATCAATTTTATTTAATAATATTCAAACTATTTGTATTAAATAATGAATCATGTGTAATAAGTGTGTGTGTGATATGTATGACTAAGTTTGGAAATTGAAAATATTTTTTTATTCATCACAAATTGACTAATTATTAGTTTTCTTTCCTTTTATTTGAATCAATTCAAAGAATGTCAATTTATTAGTTTAAACAATCACTCTAGTTCAATTAATTCACTACTCTTGCTTTTGTTTTGATTATATTTTACATCGAGCTTGTTAGCATATACATGACATGTAGACCATACGTTTGTTATCAACCGACTTTACAGAACGTTATACTACAGTAAATATCAGGACTAACAGTACTGATACAATTAATACTAAATTGTGTATGACCATGCTTGAAATTGCAAATTCTATTTTGCCAAATAGTAATGAAATATCGTACCTGGTCATTGTTTACGAATCAGTTGCAACAAAGAAGGCTTAGATAATTAAACAGCTGACTTCCTTTAGTCAATCAATGTGACACAGAAGGTGTAATGTTCACATTTGAATATAATCAAACATGCTATTTTTGATATATGTGACTGTATATTCACAATTTATTTTACATAGATATGTGATCATTAGATTCATCTAACTCTGGATAAACTTGTTATGTTATCAATATACATTTTGATACCAGTACTGTGTACTGCTTATCATATAGATTGAAAGCTTGATATTTCGTAAATGGTAAGATATAACATTGCAAATAAATTGTGACTTACACATAAACATATATGTTGTATAAAGTGATGGACCATTCCGCACAACACCCATCCACTAAGTGATGCGATTTGAGAGTTTAAATTTTGCCTAGGGCTTTGATACTAGTCTAATAGGCATGACGCCCAAAACTTAATACGTCAAAATTCCGCAAATAGAAGCACTTTTGTTATTTTGTGGTATTTTGTCTTATCTTTGATAATACGCAGATAGGTTTGAACCAAAAACCAAGAAATGATATTATATTCCAGGTTTGGTTCGTACATAAACTCAATTGTTTTCTCGAATACGTTTCTCAGAATATGACAATAAAAGATATGAGAATCTATGGTTAAATTGCAACACTTATTACAACACGATATGGAAGAACGATGGAATGGCCAATGTGAGGATTATTTAGACATATTTCTAAATTTGATAACCGGTTTTTTGCAGCTGATGCAAAACTATTTCTTTTTGCTGACTTATATTATCATATTTATCTATCAGTATGTAATGGTGCATTGGCAACATATGCAACATATATGAAATAGCAAATCAATTTCATCTCTCTGGAATATTTTGTTTTTAAATAGGAAAAGACCTATAATTATTAGAGAATACTGTAGAAAATATGACACTTTAATTACTCTTCTGGTATTTGAAAAACTCGTACCATAACATGTAAAGAAAGTAATGCACATCAGAAGCATGGAATATACCTTACATGCTTACTAGGCTTGTACAATGTGAAACAAAGGGTCTGCTCTGCTTGTATACTAAATACTAGATTATCGAAATGTTCTCAAGAGTAAATCGTTTTTCAATTACGCTTTTTTGGGGTTCACGATTATAACCCCTTGGCATAAATCAATTACTTAATATAATGCACAGGTTTGGAAAACCAAAATGTAGCGGACAACGCATATGATCAACATAATTTGGGGAGTAAGCAGAATAGTAAATCTCAGTAATCTGAAGGCAAGTTAACCAATATGAACCAATATCTTTTAAGACAAACACAAACCAAGCCAAATCAAATACGAATCGACCTATTCATACATTGTTATGCGTGTCTGTTGCATGCCTGTGTTAAAACGGATACTATAATTAGTTATTTACTGTAGCCTAACACAAGCATAAAGGAGTCGCGATCAATATAAGTGTATGTCCTACTACATACAAAAGCCTGCACTATTCAAGTGAATATGTGTATTTCTTGAATGATGCCAACAACATTTATGCAGATAAATCTACTGAATACAGTTATATGTGACCTTTTCATTGACTTATAACTTAGAATAATTCAGATGGAACTATGATATTGGATATGTTTTTCCTTTGGGAGTAATTTGACACATATTTAGTAGATAGAAGCTCATAACTAACTACTTTTTTGTACTTATATTATAAATTATGATGTGAGAACCGAAGTAGATAGATAATTGAAAAACGACAACATTTTCATTGTGTTAGAAAATTTTGTTTGTTCCATGTTATGCCTTAAAATGAAAACAGTTTATGGACGCATCGTTATAAACTTGTTGCATTAATATATGCCATGAAAAACATAGAAAAATAGTCATTCATCAGTCAAACATTGATTGATAAAGTAGTTTTATTTTAAGAACCAATTGATTTTATATAAATCATTTGTAAGCCAATGGACACATCCCAACTATATTAATATAAAATATGTATAATATGAATCATTAACATCGTATTCTATCAGTATTCCTTTCAGTCCTCAACCAATAAAATAGTTTCAAAGTAATATTGAAAATTAAAAACAAAAACGAACATTTTTCGACAAAAACGGATTCGGAAACACCCAGGAAGCGTGATTCCACTAGAAAACAGTCATTGGGCAAATCTGATTATTCACAAAGTGATTATTTGGATGAACAATTATCGATGAAAGATGATTAAATAGCTATTCCCAAAGCAGGTAATAATATGCATGCTCAAACGAGGGTACCTGTTCTGATATATCTAACTAGATGTCCGAGGAGCAGTTATATTAAAATTTAATATACGGAAAAGGTGATATATCTCGCTTGTATCTCGCTTGCTTCTTCATTCAAATATCATCCTAATCAATATTAGAAATGGATAATTCATGCAGAAAACGAAAACGACAATTGACGGATGATGAGAAATCAAACGTATCCAAGGAGATTGATTTGGCCGAAAACCCGATATCGGGCACAGCTGATTCGTCACCAATGAATGATTGTTTGGTAGAACAATTATCGACAAAAAATGATATATTGGAACAATCCGTAGGGAAAAAGACTACAAAGTCGAAAGCAGGTGATACACCTGCATCGTCACCAGAGAAGGCCCTGTTGGAGGAATCTAAATCGATGGCGGACAATCGGAACCGTTATATTATAATATTTTTAAAAGGCGATTTATCTCGCATGCATCTCATTGACGAATGCATTGCCGCTGCGAACGGACGACCTGAGTGTGATAAATTGTGTGAGAAAATTGCTGAGGAAATTACTGCATTTTTCGGGTATTCTCATGTCCGCTTGGATGGCGCAATTTTGCATGCTTTGACTCAATTACGTCACTTTAACTTGCTGGCGAGTCCGGTTGTACGTTAACTTGGTTTCATGGACTCTGACAACCCGCTTTTTTACGAAAAGCTACAAAATGCTCTCTTTCCGTATGTTGGTCAAGAACATGAAAGTATATTGTGTACTAAACTTATGTATGTCATCAAAAATCAGTATCCAATATCGGTGCTTGAGTTCTTTGATGTACTGTGGTCAAAAACCATTGCAAATGATTCCAATCATGTTCAAGTTATCAAAAACCTCTATACCAAAATACTTGATGCGCAAAGAAAGAACACTGGCATATCTCGTCATTTGGGTGTTATGCTTGATTTTATCAATGAAATAGCACACAATGATGAGTTAGATACCTGTTCAAAATCTAAATTGTTGGAATGGGCGACTCATTTAGAAATCAATAAAATACCTGTGTTAAGCAATATAGATAGTGGCAAACCGTTGTTTTGGTACAAAGACCGTCAATTCTTTACATCTCAAATTTCGACGGGAATATGTCAACTTCTCCAATACAAAACCATAGAAGGCTCACCCATGCCTACCATTTTAAAGCAAATGGACATATGTGCAAGCAGTTGTCAAAACGACGAAAAAGCAAATGTAATATTTTGGTTGATTAGCAAAATATGCAAGGTCATGGAGGAATTGAATCCAGGTGCATCATATGAACCAATAATTACAGGGAGCACAGCAGAGTGCACACAGGCCTTATTCATAGACGAATTCGATTATGTGCTGCACACAAATTCAACATTAAAAAGGACAGACTATAATCAAAGATTAAAAACGGCTGTTTTAAAAATTAAAGAAATGCTATGTCATCCTCACTTGGCAATTCAAAGCATCAAACTGAATACCCGTGGTAAATATCCTTGTCTAAGTGTCACATGGGTAGATGATTAACACCCTTATCTCAATAGACCTGGTACATGCAACATCATTAAAAACAACTGTCATCCTCCCTCACCACAAATTCCTTCCTGTAACATGTGAGCAGCATCCAGATGACACAGGCACAGGTCAACATTCCAAAATTATTCCATTTTTATTTACTGATTGTAGTTATGTCAGTCGTACAAAAACCGTATTCTCACAGGTTGAAAATTCTTTGATCAGAGCGCTTCCTTCGCATGTAATCGAGGGCTACCGTTTAGCTAAGGCTATTCGCATCGTGTATGTAACCCAGCCTGTTGTGGAAAAGCTTATCATTCTCGGTGTTACTCGAGACATCCATAAAGTAATAAGAACCTATCACCTAAAAACATCTGTTTTCTACTTGACTCAAAACTATGTCTGTGATGCTCGGAAGAGTGAAAGAAACAACCGTTGGAATTGGGCCATAGCGGTTTTTGAGAAACTTCGTGAGTTGATAATGTTGGGCAATGTCACAGAATTCTTTGCAACTGATCGATATGTGTTCAAACACCGTTATTCAATTCATCCAGAATGTGAACACCATGATAATGATTTCACGGCAGAATTACCACGATATCGTTGCTGCCGCATTCGAAAAGCGCGCCTCCTGATAGTGGACCAGATCATTTGTGTGCTTCGCAACTCGCAGAGCAAGTTCAATTGAAACAACAAACCATTCAAGATGATAAGGCGTAATCGAATGCCCTGAGCACATCAGTACTTCGCTTGATATAAATATTTCATAGTGATCCGCTAAAACTATATATTGCATGAATGTGGCATTTTAATTCCTCAGCAATAACACGTTTATTTTCTGCTGCCACATTTACATAATGCGCATCCAGCGCATCCCGGTATAAAAAAATATATATCCCCAAAAATGTGCTTTTGCGACTTGGGAACAAGTTCCACCGACAAATCACGCTTTTGAAACACATTAATGATCCGTCTGTTGTGAGTAGCTTGCATGTTTATCGGTTACTGCATCACCATGACATTATTGCTACCACTGCTGAAAGGTGTACCTCAAAATGATGAATACAATCTCTCATGTATTCTTTTGTCGCTTGCCATGTTCGGAGGGAGACGGATAACATTAGATATGCTCTCTCTCTCTCTCTTATGTGTGTCATAATGTGAACACGTATTTGTTGGATATAAACAAACTATGTGGAACATGTGCATATATTATAAAAAGAACATTTTGAACCGTTGTGTGTCTGGAAATTATGTAAAATGGTATTGATTTAATTTGTTTACGTTAATACATTGAATGATAAAATTCTGAAAAAAACAGTCATGCAGTCTTATGTCACCATGTACATCAATATATTAGGTCTATCCATTAAACCAATTTGATATAAATGAATCCGTTAAAACAGGCTATTTTTTAGTAAATGGAAAATGAAGTACCTCCGATTTGATCGTGAATGAACGCACTTTAGCAAATCGAATCGCGATAACATAAGACATGGACACATTTTTTAACCAATTACAAATCATATAATTGTAAACATGCTTTTGAAATATTTTATTGTGTTGGTATTTTAAACACCTTGGATTATTCATATACGATTATCGAACTGCAAAATAACTAGTAATTTCTACATATGACACTTTTTTAATGATAAATTGGATATTCCATGTTCTCTTTTATGATATTCACAAAATGTTATTCACGAAATGAGCGTCAATACAAAAATGTAAGCTTCCAAAGTACATTTAAGAGGATAATACCGAGTTGAATAAAACTATTTAAAGAGGTTTCTGTTTCGTTTTAAGAAGTTTTGGGTGATGTTAAGCCATCAATTTTATGTAATAACAAATAATCTTAAATAAATAACTGCATTTTTGTCAGATAATTGGTAATAGTTGGATCTTTATATTAGTGAAGAGTTCCTTGACAAAGGTACAAGTGTTTGTTGTTTGATATACCGGACTGAACATTAAAATCGTAATATTTATATTTTTGTGATTTCTCATGAATGGATATTCACTAATTTGAAGAGAAGGACCCTCAATATCAAATTAGCTATCCATCTTTACCTCAAAGCGTTTCTCTTTAATATCGTGCTAAAATTTATAAATATATAAATATGTAAGTATAAAACCAAGGATCAGAATACGATATATTGGTGCAAAAAAAAAGTACTTCATTAAGTAAGAACTTTCAAACAAAACAAATATGTGTGCGTATATATGAGCACATTATTGTTATTTACATTAACATGCCTATAAATACTACAAAATTATATCACAAAATTATATACAAAACGATTGCCGCCCCCGAAAAGCCTAAATATGATTAAATATGTGATAACACGGTATGCTGACATTTAAAGCACTTTGGTATATGTATGACGGTGAATGCAGATGTACATAATGTATATATTTTATACGATTAGCTTGTAGATTATACGTATGCAAAAATGCATTTAATTTTTCTACTTTTCAAAGCGATTAGTTTCTTTTGTTATAAGTGTGATTAATCATTCAGACGCGCAGAAAACGATATA
>LQRL01114705.1:0-12544 GCA_001703475.1 Hydroides elegans
AAAGACTCTGTGAGAAAGTCCTTTTTGGAAAGGCGTTGTTAGAAAGACGTTGTGGGAAAGACGTTGTCAGAAAGACGTTGTGAGAAGACGTTGTAAGAAAGACGTTGTGAGAAAGACGTTGTGAGAAAGACGTTGTCAGATAGATATTGTAGGAAAGACATTGTGAGAAAGTGGTTGTGAGACAGACGTTGTGGGAAAGATGTTGTGAGAAAGACGTTGTAAGAAAGACATTGTAAAAGGACGTTTTGGGAAAGACATGGTTGAGAATGGTTGTGAGAAAGACGTTTTTGGAAAGATGTTGTGAGAAAGACGTTGTGAGAAAGACGTTGTAAAACGACATTGGCATAAAGTCGTGGTTAAAAAGACGTTGTGAGAAAGACGTCGTGGGAGAGACGTTGTGAGAATTTTGTTTTGAGAAAGTCATTGTGAGAAAGGCGTGGTTAAAAAGACCTTGTGGGAAAGACGTTGTTCGAAAGACGTTGCAAGAAAGACGTTGTGAGAAAAACGTTGCGAGATAGACGTTGAGAAAAAGTAGTTGTGAAGAAAAACGTTTTGGGAAAGACATTGTGAGAAAGTCGTTGTGAGAAAGACGTTGTAAGAAAGACCTTGTGAGATAGACGTTGTAAGAAGGACAACAAATATCACCTATTTCTAATTAACCTATAGTATTGATAAAGAATATATATTGCATAGGCTCGGGGCTTCGCATCTGATGCCTTTGTTTTTCCAGTGCTGACCATGCTAAATTAAATGATTATTGACAGTTCACGGGGGATCGAAGGCCTTTAGCCTCTAGTATTTTATTGGTTTCTTATACATTTCATTATACCCTCTTGATACACTAGATGGAGAACGGACAAGAAATACGCAAGCATATCAACCAGACCGATTTGATCGCATGTGCCAAAGAGTTGCTGCAGACCAATGATGTTGCGCTCGTGTCAGTCCTGCCCTGGTTGCTTGGTCAATTGTATTCGTCTTCATTTGAAGTAACCGATGCCAAGAGCTCAGGTAGACACTACATTCTAACGTTCCCTTTACGTCACAAAATAGGAACCCTAAGGGCCAATTTCACAACCGAAGTCTAGATCAGGTTCCATTTGGTAGAACATTAACGCCTAGTCAAGACTTAGGCTGTGAAACTGACCCTAAATATTGAGTACATCAATAAATACATGTGTACTTTTGTATATTTTTGAACGCAATAATCACTTTTCACTTTTGATGTTATGTATTATTTTACTCTATATGCAGAAGTTGCAATAGATATCAAACATATATCATGTATACCATACTTCGAATGTTTATGCTTGAAATATCTTCAAGTTATACAAACAATTGAGCGGTTCACAAAATTTGAGATTTTCATGTTAATTGTTATTAACCCAGTGGGTCGCCATGGTGGACTTGGCCATTTCCGCCAATTTGGTCTTCTATATCGAGAAAAACTCTTTGCTTTGGAACTTATCTCCTCCCACAGTTTTGATCGTAGAGTATTCAAACTTTAACCAAAGCTTCTTAATGGTGTCCTCATACCGGCTAATACTTGATAGGACGAATGACCCACGTGGGTCGCCATGGTGGACTTGACCATTTCCGCCAGAGAACAACTCTTTGCTTTGGAACCAATCTCCTCCCACAGTTTTGATCATAAAGCATTCAAACTTAAACCACAGCTTCGTAATGGTATCCTCATACCGGCTACTGCTCGATAGGACGATTGATCCACGTGGGTCGCCATGGTGGACTTGGCCGTTTTCGCCAATTTGGTCTCCTATATTGAGAAAAACTCTGCTTTGGAATCTATCTCCTCCCACAGTTTTGTTCGTAGGCGATTCGAACTTTAATCAAAGCTTCTTTATGGTATCCTTATACCGGCTACTGCTTTATTGAACGATTGACCCACGTGGGTCGCCATGGTGGACTTGGCCGTGTCCGCCAATTTGGTCTTCTATATAGAGAAAAACTCTTTGCATTGGAAACCTATCTCCTCCAACAGTTTTGGTCGTAGAGCATTCAAACTTTAACCAAAGTTTCTTTATGGTTTCATGATCATACCGGCTACTGCTTTATAGGACGATTAACCCACTTTGGTTGCCATGGTGGACTTTATGCAACATTTGGTCTTCAATATAATAAACAAATCTAAGCCAATTCCACATGACCGTACTCCTTCTGCTATCGGTAAGACAGGTCTAATGGCGTTTATTATATACCCGACCAAACCTGCCGATAGCAGAAAGGTTGTTCATGCGGGGGCTTGTGTCTTGGGCGATTGACTCATCTTCTAACCAATGGTGGACATTAGATATTTTTCTCATTGGGTCATGTCGTCAAGTTATAGAATTTTATGTCTGTTGAACTTAGATATTTTTTGGATCAAAGATGTTACACACCTGGACGAATAGCTCAGTCAGTAGAATATCGCCTTCGTGATCCAAAGGTCATGGGTTCGATCCTGGATTCAACTCACACGTATTTGTCCTTTAGAAAATGTCAGAAATGATATTCTCATTCATGATGCCTGTAGAAGATGACCATATCTTATCTAAAAGTCTTTGATTTGATATAATGTCCGGGTCATAATGTACTCATTTATATCGCGTTACCAGCCCAAGGGTATGGCATCGGGCTTATAGTCATAAGAGTGTTGGTTCGATTCCCAGCTTGTACAACCAATTCCTAGGGGTGGGCTAAAAAAGTCGACTCTCGCAGATCCCGCTCGCTCCCATCTTATTCGAAAGGTATTTCATTAAGAAGCTCAAAACCGAAATCAGAATGAAAATCGACCCAACTTTCACGTGGCTATTGCAATCTGATTGACAAGGGGGTCGCCATACGGATTTCATTTGTTAATTATTGGCTTCTGAACTTTGTAAACCATTAAAAAAAGTAAAGTGTGATATTTTATCTAATTGCACACATATATTACAGATTTAACCGTGCCATTAAGTATTGATACTGAAATTAATGCATTAGCAGTCAAAAATGTGAAAAAAAAACTGCGATTTTACGCGTTCAGGGGCCATATAAGGCAAACTTATTTAGTTACCCAATGGTAACGCAACCTGTATCTATCGTATATTTTATTTTACATCCAATCAACATTATACACAGTTAAATAAGTGGGCTTATTTAAAATAGGGCCACGAATTTCAAATAACTCGTATATTGGCTTCTCGGTCTGAAAAAAAATATATTCGTGTCACTATGCCAATTCGGCGCCTGACACTATTCTCACTATTCTAAGGGAAAAAATCCTAGTTCTTGTCCTTCGATTTGTTTTATATTTCGGATAGACACCAAATATAGCTTATATAATATACATGTACTATATTATAGAATGATCCAATCATATATCCAATATATGTTCTTTACAAAGGGAATATTACTCGTTACACGCGCCATGGCGAGTAAAATTTACCATTTGCTGGTGTGAATTTTAAGTCACTCGCCAGGTCGGCACCGGTTTAATTACTTTTGGAAAATATGATTTTAACAAATTAACATAATTGAATTCGAAATATTTGAGTAAATAAAATATTCACTAGGCGGTTCGGCACTCGCTCATCATTTCTTATATATAGTTTCGTGTGCATATCATGGAATAACCATTTTTGTCGCTTTTCATTTTCCACATTTGACAACCTGGCGAGCATAAATCGTCGCTGGCAAGTGTAAAATTAGTCTCAATCGCCAGCCTGGCGTGATTTAAATCGATGTGCAACCCTATTTCCATATTGCAAAGAAAAACGAAATCCATTGAGGTATAGCCGAGATCTCGTCTGTAAAGAACTTAATCACTAATCACTCAAAGTTTGACATTTTTTGTTGTCGAATAAATCGCCAAAACGCTCAAGCTATTCTCTTAGGTATGCAAAATGAAAATGAAATCTATGGACGGACAGCTGAGAGCTCATTCGTACAAACCCTATCAAAATCACACCAACTCCGATAATATATGTGATATTTTTTCCAAAATTCGTAAAAATTCATTTTTTTTTTGAGAAAATCAAGAAATAACCGAATAAAGCACAGCTCCGATATACAAGTTGTATGCTCTTTCCATGTGCCAAAGGAAACTTAAACACATTAACAATAGCTTACGTCTCCGAAAAGTATGATAAACACTTAAATTAATTTCTAAAGAAAAAGGATTAAATTCGATTTTTTTCTCGAAATATACATAATTTATACTTTTTTGATAGTGTGAGACATGTGTTACAAGCTGAGAACATATTCTAATCAAATCCTAAAGGATGACCAAGCTCATGCAAATTGTTGGAATATTCATATAAAATAAAATTCTTACCCTCAAAAAAGCCGAATTTTCAGTCTTTTTAAGCCGGAAACGCAACATTTTTTGTAGTTTTATCAAATCTATATCTAAAGCAATTCCTTTTAGCCCTAGATTTGTTTTGGATTTTTAAAAGATATGATTTAAGTAACATTTTACATGGATTTATAATCATGACATATTGTCATATTGCTTATTTGCCTTGGGTGGGGGTGGGTGTATTCAAACCCAAATAGCCACGTGGAATTTTCATGAAATTTGAAAATTGTTGTTGTTCTTATGTAGAGATACATATATTCATCGAATAAGATGGTAGCGAGCGAGATCTGAAAACATCGCCCAAAAAAGTGCCCGTTTAGCCCACCCCTACAATTCCTTATAATAATTTTATAGTGATGAAAAAAATATATATTCTAATAATTCTTATATATATGCTGATATTTAAACAAATGGATAACATACGACTTTTGTTTTGCCGGCGTATAGATTTACACGTATCTGTCAGTTTTTATCAAACAATTAACAAAAACGCGTTTGCTTGTACTTAAAAAGAGTTAAAGCCATATCTATAAACTAAAGCTGGGTCATTGTCCTTGACAATCTTGTTTTATGCTCTAAGTTCATGTTTCCATTTCAGTACCATCATCCTATAGTTACTTAGAAGACACCAGCGTGCTTAAGGCCACTATTCAGCTTCTACTGGAGGGAGGCAAAACTGGTCCCGAAACGATTTCCCCGTCGCTGGTCTCCTTAGTTTTACGAGCACTCGTCCAGGGAACCAGTCAGGCATTGCCCCCGTTGAACTGGGCTTCACTCTTTTCGCCTCTAATGAGGATGTCTTATGGTTAGTTTTCATTTTCAATACACTAATCTTTCTAATAATGTGCATGTATTTATCAATATTGCTTAACCATTGCATTACATATACAGTGTTGTATTTCCATACCCTTGAAAGTAATTTGATCTTATAATAACAAATCACAAAGCTCATCATAACCAAGTCCCCCCAACAGCGACAACAACATGCTTCATGTACAACATAAATGAATCTTGAATGCAAGACGTTTCCAATTTACTTATTCAATTTTACCCAATTCAGGCTCTGATGTTCAGTGCCTGTGCTTGCAAATGGCGGTGAAGCAGAGCCAGGGGTCGCCCAGTGCAGCCATGTTTGTGACGTCATGGCTCCAGTCGCCGCTTTACGACTCGCTTTCGGTTAGAAAGATTTAAATTCTATTTTAAAAGAGAATATAGTTTTATTTAGCAATTTTAAAGGAACTTATTTTGAGACTTATTTTGTGATAGCATGGCTCTAGTTGTCGCTTTACGACTCACTCAATGTTGGATTTTTTTCAAGTTCGCTAAAACTGCCTAGTTTGGCACACCTTGATTTCTTTATTTAAAGTCTGGGATGGATGATGTACATACATGTACATTGATATATACATGTAAAAACATTACATCATAATGAAAAATCATATTCGAGCAGGTATAAACTCTATTTTACAAAAAAAAATCTACTTTTTACCTGTATGTGTAGATATAAAAAGTTTCATGGAAAGAAATAACGTTCTTTTCTTTTTTTTTCAGCTTGAAAGTAAACTGCAACTCTTCGACTCGCTCCCGATCCTCATCCGATCTGTGCCGCTGACCAAACTGGAATCCTATCTGACCAATCAGCTCATTGCCTTGTTCACATCATTTGATGACGTTAATGACGTCATGTGCGAGCGCGCCCTATGGGGACTGCTTGGGGCATTAAAGGTATTCAGCTTAAAAACGATATATAAATATGATATACATGTGTTAAGGTAATGTTGTTCTTCAATGTGCTTGAAACTCATAAACGGGTTATGCTGTATGAATTGCCCTTCATTGATATTTCATGTTTAAAATTTATTCAATCTGATTTGAAAATAGTCATTAGACATGTTTTGAATATATTTTGATCCTTGATCATCGCCTGTCTCATGTATCTATGGCTTATTTGCACTCTTGTAGGTGAATGACCCTCCTCAAAGCGTCACCCTCTTGCTCTTCCAAACTCTGGAAACGTTGTATGCTTCATCTGCTATCGTGCAAAATGTAAGTAGAACGTTTTTATGGAAAGTAGACCCTTGATCTCGATTGCATATGCAGTTTGAACTACGAACTGAGCTAAGTATACAGATTTCATGGAATAATCAGAAACGGGCGATGCTTTCATAAATCAATGTAATCTCTAGCTGAAACGCCATGCAGTAATGAAATATGGTTTAATACTACTTAATTTAATTCATGTGATGTATTATAGCAATAAGTCATAAAGTAATTCATAAATCACGCGTCTTTTTCTAGAATGAGTTTGCCACTATCATTTGCGAATGCCTGCGCGAAGTGCCAGACGCGATCGTCGACAAGATCACCGGAAATGACTTCGAATCACGTGGCATGGTCGAACACGCTGTTTTTGTGCGGTGCTATTTGGTGGGATGCGGCAGTCAACCGTTGGCCTGGCTCAATTCTGCAATTGAAGCGTCTCTTCAATGTGATACAAGGTAAGAGTTTTTGGATATTTGTATCGTGTATGCCATTTGCCTCTTAGATGAATTCATTTAATTTCCGATTCTGGAATAAAACATTGCTTTTTAAACGAGAGAGAGAGTTGTTCCTCGCATCAAGCACTTCACCTTTTGTTCTTCAACAATAATATGTTCCTGTACCGGTATGTTATGATACTTAATTTCAGTTCAAATATATCCGTATCTACACGTATCTAATTTACACTCAGTCACAATGCATCATTTAACTCATTCTTAAAACGCCCTATTTGATATAACCCCTTAGTAAACAGGCGCGAATCCTGCCCCTCCTACATGGCTGCCTCTTAGCAACCCGCAGTTGCCGTGGCGACAACGCGAGTGCCAGTGTGCAGAGTGTGTGGCTACTCGAACTCATGGGTCACACCAAGAATTTGGCGTCGGGGTTGCTGGAGCCACAGGGCGAGGAGGTGGATATGACGCGGTTGAGACAGGTAAGGAGGTGGATGGGAAGGGGTTATGTCACTAATGTGGCTTTATATTCGGTTTTCGTGTGCTGTTGCAGAGCGAACATTCTGGAATTGAAGGTTGCCTTATGAATACATTGGTTAAGTGTGTCGTCTAATTTATGGTCTCTGGTTGGCTTATCTTCATGTTATTTTTTTTAAAAGTCGTATTCATGAATCCCTTTGCCTAGACCATGTTTCTTTCATCAGTTCATATCTTCATTGCTCATACATACATGTATATGACTATTTTCATTTCAAAATGAATTGTAAATAGTCATATAAGATGGTAAATATCGTCAATTCTTTACATATGAAAATCTATTTTAATTTCAGCAAACGCGGTTCATGTTTGGCGTCTTCGCGAGCGCCATCGTCGTTTTCAGCCAATCGGATCATCGCATTCTTCTCGGCAGTTCCACTATAACAGCCGTGCCAGTCATGCGTGATATGAAATGTGGCACAAAGTATCAGTTGCATAAAAATGACGATGGTGAATTCATTGACAGCGTTTTTGGTGTCTTACCGGATGCGTTGTCTATATTGGTACAAAGTGAACCGTGGAAACAAATGATAACGAAAGTAAGATTTTATGTGAAATAATTAAGTAAGATTTTAGAAAGTTATTATTATGAATTATAATTGACATTTTTAATCAAAATTAATAATTGTGAATAGTGGTTTAAATATAATTACATGAAAAGTGATTTCTGCAAGTAGAGGTTTAGCTTATATCCATATATTTACTTTCAGTCACAGGTTCAAGACGATTCAAGTGTTTTGAATACTTCGTATAGATTGATAAATATTACATGAGCTACTACTGTTTTGTTTCAGTTTGTTGATTGGCTACTGACACTGAACGAATCGACTTGCTTGCAAGATTGTACAAAGATGAAAATATTGTTAAGAGGTATGTTGTGATTAATTATAATTTGCTGCATTGATTATCTATTTCTAAAGCACCTTCAAACATAGAAAAAAAACACTATATATAAATGACTCGATCAACCTAAATATATGTACCAAGTTATGAAATATATTTGATTTTAGAGCATATAAACGTAACTCCTAGTATCCTTTCTTTGTATTTTTGTAGAATGTTTGCGTTGCATGAGACATAGTAAGGGGTTCCTCAAGATAGCAACATGGAGCAGAGCATTCACCGCTTAGATTTGGAATGATGAACAAAAAACGTACTTTGTTGATCAAACCTCCGGAGTAGGGGATGTCAACAATATGTTAAAAGTGCTCAATGGACACTGGTTCTCCAATGTATTATGACTGGTTGATATGATATGTTATGCTTGCATTTATTGAGATTAAACAAACTCTCTTGAGATATTGAGTTTTTTCATTATTTTCAGTTTTCATTTCAGGTACTGGTGAAAAAGCAAATGTACAGTCTCATGAGTACATTTGTAATTAAAATGTTGTTAAAAATCAAACCAATTAATACTTGAGCTTAAACTTAGCTTACTGGTAAATGTTGATATATGTTGTGTGTTTTAAATAATTGTTTATTAAAAACAATAATTATTGTTTTAAACAGAGAAAAGTTATTTAATTTCAAATACAAGTGAGTTATATTATGATTGTGACACTTTGACGTTGAGGCGTATTATAATCTAGGTAAAATATAAAGTGAAATGTATAATGTTGTTTTAAGTTATAAATTGCCGCATTTCTTTTTGCATGTAGGAAAAATAAATTATGCATAAAAATACATTTGTACTAAAGAATATCGAAAACTAATTTTAAAACAGATATAAGCATGTAGTATCAAATCCCTTATTCGATTTTTTATTAACAATATACACTTAATATAATTTCAACGACAAGTATGAAACACGAAACAACAATAAAAAGTGCCAATATATAGAAAATAGTTCCAATATGTTCCAAATGCAGAACTTGGTCTTGTTTTATGTGAACCTTTGCTTTAGGCGACCACTTCGCTTTTAACTTACTCATAATCCCAGATTCCGTTAGCCACAAACTTGCTTCATTAATCAACTTTTTGTATGCCGAATTGTGAGGTAATGCTATAGCGTAGGAAAACGAGTAAAGCGGTTCCGACAGTTCACCTCCGCTTTCAATACTCATGAGCTCCAGATATTCATACGCCGATTCTGTAAAAACCACGTGGTTTTCTTTCTGGATCTTTTCCTTTAAAACGCTATGGTCACTTGGAAAAATCCATTTGTCATTCTTGTAGAACTGAAGCATGTTTTCAAAAATGTTTGAGCGCGGGTAGGTTGTGGACGTGGCGAGATACAGATGACCATATCCGTTAATGGTATCCAATCCATATGTGTATTTATCTTGCTCCAATAATTCGCGAAGTGTTGTAAACGGCGCTTTATAATTCGAAACAGTGAGATAAGCGATAATGTTGGATGACCACAAGCATATGACTATGACACTGAAACCGAACCAGCTTCCCCACACAACGATCAATTTTGTTGTTAATTTTTCATTGAATGGTATTGGCCCGATAAGTGCCATAAATGCGAAATATAAACCATCGAAAAGCACGTATATGTTCTCCATGGAGCTAGTAGCATCATCATTTTTCAATTTTATGTCATTATACTTGATCAGTGCAATAGTAAATGCGATTGTAAAACAACTACAAACTATCAACACCCAAACCGTTTGTTGAAAGGGTTTCATCAATAAGACAAACCGATCCTGTTCTTGTGAAAGTTTTCGAAACACGCCTGTACAATACTCATGTTCAAGTGCATGCTCCGCAAAGTCCACCGCCCCCGCCCTTAAGTGCGTGACCGTAAAAGGGGCGATAACGAAATCGACCTCTCGCCTTAATAACTGGGCGACCATCCCATTCCATGTTCCGTTCTCATCCTTTGTTCCCCAGGCCCCGTCGTCGGGTAGGCGGATTTCAAATGACATGTTCAGGTATAATGCTACTTCCCGTATGATATCGTAATATTGGCCCCAATATGTGGTTCTGTTCATGTTGCTGGTTTGTGCGTTCAGTATATAGGGTTCCCAGGTATGGGTTCCGATCCTGAATAGTTGTGCGTTTAGTTTATGCGCTAAATTAGGAAAGATGTTTAGTTTAGTGAGTTTGTTTCGGTTCATGCTTGAAGTATCGATGTTTTCAAAAATGCGATTTGACTCTTTGAATACAGCCGTTTTCATACATACATTTTTGTTCGGATCGTGACACATATCCTTATTGCGAGAATTCATTTTATGTTTCAATGGCATACCAGAAGGTTTTGGTTCAACACACATAACGTGAAAAATGCCGTTTATTTTGTGCAAAAATGAATCGCACGGTTCGTTTGAAACTAAAATCCATCTATATGTAAATCGGAAGTAACCATGTTGATTCATCTTGAAATCCATGTTTTGAGCCATATCCAGAATTTTTATAACGGATGATGCTTGAGCGACCAATATAATGGTTTGTTCTTTCCTAACATTGAGAGTTGTTAGGATTTCTTCAAAGTTTTCCTCATAATTAACCAAACCTGAAAAGTTAGCTGGATGACTAACATTAAGGATGTTCACGCCAAATGGCGCCAAAAATTCTCCTATGCATGTTATTGAATTGTCATGAATCAGTACATTTTTATTTTCATCTAGTGATTGAAGTATTGGTATAAAGCTTTGCCAAAAATTCTTACATTTACGTTGACAGATACAACTATTCAAATGATTTATCAATGAAATATTCCCCGCTATGAATCGAAATTGCAGCAGAATTAAAAAGCTTTGAAATTTCATTTTAAGCTAAAATTTAAACCTTGATATAGGAATCATATAGTAAGCTAAAATTCAAACCTTGATATAGTTATCACTATAGTAAAACGACTTCTTGAAAGAGCATAGTTTATCTTTGCAACTTGTCACTTTATACTTTAAGATAGATTTTTGTTGTTGATTTAACGTTATTTATGTGTTAATTTGTTCGCAGAGTTTTAATTTGATTCAATATTCTATCCATGGAATCGCAAACTTCTAATTACTTATCACGTTTTCACCTAACCGCACTTGCAACCCGTCAAATCAAATTTCAGTAAAATCAAGGGTCTCGTTTTCTAGACAACATATCAGGATGGTATATTTATAGTGTTTCGATTACGTATAATGTTCCAGCTTACTTTGATGTTCAAACGTGTTTTGATATCACGAGTGATTTGTCTCATTACAAAGCATGCGTACGCTCCAGTCAATTACTTGTACGATAAAAAAAAATACCATGTGATTATTAACAAACAATAAAATATATTAAAGTTGTCTGTTGAATGAGTTATGTTTTTTGCACTCCCGAAATTGCCATTGAAGTTACTCTGAAGTTCGTGTATGCATGAACAGAACACGGGCGATGTTATTTTATCGTTATTAGAGGAAACGAGACAATTTTCCCGGAAAATAAAGTTAAATGTTTCTTGAGCTGGACTGCTGCACTGAATATTTCAGGATGTCATTGGAATTGTTTTATTACACATATTATCTGTCTTTTATGCATTATTGTAGATTATTGTTTTAGAATTCAGTGGGTTTAGCAGTTCAGAAACCATATATTATCATTTTGGCACACTTATTCAAGGTTTTCAAAACATCAATATGAATAGTTTGATGCGTTTATGATGTTGTTTATTTTGGAAATAATCATGACATTCAAACAATATGAATTTGTATGCCAAGCATGGATACCGCTTGCTTATAAAGCTTGGCTTAATTGCGAGATATAAGGTATCCAGAAAACATACTATGGCTTATTCCTCGTATCTGAGTATTGACGCTGTCGGTTTCTGGCCAAATCTCAGACCCAGCATTACATTTCACGATTGCTGAACTAGACGCTGGATTACAGTCTATCAGGCAGAGCTTGGTATATGAATTTGAACGAAATGTTCAACAGGATAACGAAAATAGCAATTTAAGATAAATATTTTAGTTTTCCAACTTCTCCGCACCTTGTACTAGATTCATACAAATATCGAAAATTTAGTTTTGATACTTGTCTTTGTAAACTCAGTCGATGATATGCGATGTTAAGGCAGGGGGACTTCGAATGTTTGGAAAAGCATAACATTTAGCCAATAATATGATCAACAAATTTAAATCGATTTTATTGGATCAATACGACATTGTTTAACGAATGAAATAATCTATAGAAGATGGTCAAAAGTTCAATAAGATGTTTATGTTTGCATTCCTTAGGGGTCGATTCTGAAAAAAAA
>LQRL01114707.1:11705-23777 GCA_001703475.1 Hydroides elegans
TGCGGCTAAAATTCAAATTATTTTTTTAATCTTGTTTTTACTTTCTTGATTGAAAATGCATTACAACTCTGATAACTATAAAGAAGCTATATAGCATTTAACATGTATTTAGGACTTTTAAACAAAAAATGCCTGATATACAATATTGAATAGGTTTTCTCTTACTAGAACATTCATGGTCTCGATGTCCTTTTGAATAACAAAATGATTTACATAATTGTATATATACAATATCTGTGATATATTCACCTATATTCACCGACGAAAATTAAACTTGATTCGGCATAATAAAAAATATTTTATTAAATTCAACTCTTATACAGCTTTGTTATTAACTAAATCACACAAAAGTTATAACACATCGGATCGATTTTGGACTATATATACATAATTTACGTAAACCGTTAAAAAAATCATATAATTAATTTAAGTTATTATTGCTCTTTCTTATTATCAATATTTCATTATTAATATTTTCAATATTTCTACAATTTTTGGACAGTGTGAGACTAAATTGACCTTGAAAACCATATCAACGTATAGCTCTAAGCAACTACCACCAACATAATTTCATTTCAGACAATGGAATATACCCAACGGTGTCAGGATATTCAAGATAAGATGATGAAAAGCAAAAGGTACAATGTAATTTAATGATACCAAAAGAAGATTTCGTAATTATCAGGTTTATAAAAAATTCTCTTTTTTTGCATTTTACCATATAAGCATGCTTTTTTTCATTTGTAAGTAAAAAAATGAATTATTATACAAATTCATTTAATAATAGAGAGTTTGGGCAAAAAATGTCACACCGGGATGACGGTGTTTTGTTATGTATATTTTAATCTTTATCCGATGAATCAAACCCTTAAAAATGTTTAACATAGTAAAAACATTCATTCAAACTATTTATAAATTCAGTTAATTTGTTTTGCCAAATGGTAAGCATAATAATTTCACTGAATAACTTAGGTTTAAGCCATTCTAAATTGGGTTATGATTCAAATCTGCTGACCGAAACACAGTCATCCCGAAATAATATTTTTTGCCCAAACTCTCTTATGTTTTGAATAAACTCTTAAGTTACCTTTATCAACATGTGAAAATTAAAAAAAAGGCACACCTGTATCGAAAATTATTATCGTTGTATTTTATCCGTATCATGTATCCGTCTTTATTTATTTGCATTTGCCTTGGTATTTCATTTCCAAATCTTATTACAATTTAGAATTATACATATGGTTGGTATTTGTAATGTTATAATAGCAAATGATAAAGTTAATATAAGTTATGACAATTTGATTTACAAAATGTATTATATAAAAATATAACACAAATCTAAATCAAGCTTGAAACCATTTAATGTTGTGGAGTCGATTTGCAACTTAGTTCTGTATACAGTATGTAATGTAACCATGTTTTTAACAATAACAAAAGCTTTAAACCTGCATATTTCAATATATAAAGGGCATTATAGGATAGGGTATAATGTATGATATTAGTATTAACTTATTTTGTAAGAATTATGTAACTATGATAGACTTCAGCCTGACAGATACTTGTTTATCCATCAAAAATAAATAATGAGAATATTGAAAGCTATAATATTGTTGGCGCCATCAATATTAAGAAAATATTGATTCTATATATTGAAATAAACAATAATCTGATTAATATGCATAATCTGATATTCCATTGACCATAAAATATCATTATTCATAAACCATGATTGGTAACCCTATATTATTCTAGCCAAAGGCAAATGAGTTTGCGCGAAACCTAAAAGTCGGAAAGTGTTTTAAACCGTGCTTGTGCATGTAGCTGTTTTACGCAAAATGTAAAATGACTGTATTTATATCAAATAATTGATTAACAAACAATATTTTTGATTGAAATAGCACAATAAAGAAAGGTCTAACATATTTTTGCATTAAGATTCTGTGATTGAACAAATCTACACTAATTTTTTATCGCTATTCTATTATCGCCCAGATTTTGTGCCGGTTCTACATCAAAATACTACCACATCCCAACTTATTCTTTGGTTCGTAACTCTAACTCTCACCAGAATGTTTAAAATCTCGTTATTAGACTTATATTTACAAGTAGTTTATAGATGCCCCGCGACTTAACAAATAGACATATGCATGATATACGAGTAGACATATACGAGTATACAGCTTAAATCAGAAATATATTTATTTGCCGACGATACTAAAGTTTTCCGTACAATAAAAAAGGCATGTGCCGATTCACAAATTCTACAACAGTACAAAGACAAAACATGCGAATGGTCGGCCAAGCAGTTGTTGGAATTTAATCAAGAAAAATGCAAACTGATGCATATTGGAAAGAAAGATAGAAACCAAGAACCATATTTTATAACAAAAAAGAATGTCAAATACCCAATATCTCAATCGGACGAAGAAAAAGATCTAGGCATAATAGTGGGCAATCAGCTGGAATTTGAAACACACATTATGCAAAAAGCAAAAAAGTTTCATGTATATTTACAATGTTAAGAAGAACAATAAAAACCCTAGATCCCAACACCTTTAAGCCACTCTACACACATCTAGTAAAAAGTCATATGGAATATGGAAATGCAATATGGCCACCAAACAAATTAAAACATATTGAAACACTTGAAAAGGTTCAGCGAAGAGCCACAAAACAAATCCCCGGATTCAGTGCTCTGCCATATGAGGAACTACTAAGAAAGCTTAAGTTACCAAGCTTATCGTATCAAAGGTTGAGGGGTGACATGATAGAGGTATATAGATTAACACATGGCCTATATAACAGTAAAGTTATACTTCCAACTAAAGGAACCAGAGATGAACAACACAACCTTAGAGGCCAAAGCAAGATGATACGCCACCGATATAGCAGAACGAATCTCCGAAAAAAAAAAAACTATTTCACCTTACGACTAGCACAGACATGGAATTCTTTGGACAATAATACCATCTTCAGAATGACCACAGATGCGAAAGCCTAGCGTCATATACATACATACTACTACTACTACTACTACTACTAGACATGACCGTTGATGTGACTCTTAGAAAGTAGAAGAAAATATTATTTATTCAAACTAACGTTACGTTGTGCCTTTTGATGTTTTTGACCTTATTCGAGATTATGGATGTTTTTGAATAACGGATAATTAAGCTATGGTTTAGTGGGTGGATGTAGATGATTGTTATAGGAGAGACTCGTATAGTACAGGGGTGGACATAATATGAACTGGACATAATATGAGCGCTCATTTTAAATCTATCCAATTTCTTTCGTATCGTGCAAAACATATTGTATTCAAGTCATCACATTTATAAACACTTAGCAAATGTATATTTTAATGTTCAACACATTTTAAAAAGTTTTACAATCTAAAAATGAGCGTTTAATCATGTACAGTTCATATTATGTCCACCCCGGTATATGCACTTTTCATAGTATTGTGATGGTTCCAAACGTATTTGTGAAAATGACATACATGAATCTATGCAATGGTCTAACATAACTGTTATATCAATCAAATTGCTCCACCTCTTCATAATTTTGGAGCGGTTTGAGTTTGCTCATTGTCTTACATATTTCATTGCATTTTAGTAGTTAAGATGCCGACTGTGATTCTCCTTGATGTGTCGCTGTCCATGTCACGGCCAGTGGCGACGTCGGGCGGTGACGATGAAGAACTAACGCGAAAACAGCTGGCGAAGCAAGGCATCAACACCATCCTTGATCACTTTGCCGCCAAACTCAAACTTGAATTTGTGTCATTGGTAAGTTAATGTATATAATGTTTATTGTCTTTTTAGCTGCGCGGTGTATTGAATACGTTTTATGTTATTTCTTGTTGTTGGTAACGAAACATTTTGAGACATCACAACACTGTATAATATTTTAGATAGTTTCTGATGTGTAAGCAAACTCTTTCATCTTCCCATAGGTTATTTTCTCAAGTTTGTGGGAGCAAGTGGTGGGCTTTACTCGAGACTACGACACAATCCGAGCAGCCGTCGATAAAGTGGACATTTTCAACAAAACTTGTATCGAGACTGCGCTAAGAGGAGTGTCTTCGCTATGTGTAGAGGAATGGACGTCATCCATCTCTTGTCAGGTACATATACTTCAATTGGTATGTAACTTGTTATACGTCCCGACTTGACTTTAAAAAAATCATATTTAAGGATCATTTGGTTTAAATTCATGTTTGCTCATTTGGTATATTTGGTAATTCATGCTTGCTAATTAAGTTAATCAGTGATATTATTCGATCTAATTTCTAGGTCATCCTAATCACTGACGGCAATCCCGGCTTTGGCGACGGATCACTTAAAAAATCCCTTCAAACATACTCGCAACAAAATGGCGGCGATCACAAAATGGCGACCGATGACTCATCATTTCCGCTTCCCTTTCAATTTCCGTGCCATCTGCACGTCATGTGCCTAGCGCCATCTAGCGATAAAACATTGGATACCTCGCTGCCTCTATATCAAAAACTGATTGAAATCAATCAAGGAAGAGGACAAGTGTTTGCACCTGATGGAGGGTTGAGTGAAAAGAGTGTGGAGACTATGTTTGGATCGTTGTGTGATAAGTATTTTATGCCACTGCATGGCTCGTTGAGTTGTGGAAATATGAAGTGTGGAGTACATCTGGTTCCTGCGCCGGATGCTTATGATAAGTATGTAATTTGAAAATAAAATTTGAAGTTAATTTATCGATGTTTTCTATAACATAAATTGTTGGAAAATCAAATGTGCGTGAGCATTGATTTTTATAACAAAAGCTTAACATAACCTTATGGCTTTATTGATAAGTATTGTGAAGTCGATTAAAAACTTTAAAAAGTTGATATGCTCTGTATGATTTGCTTTATAGCTAATGGCACATAATATCGTGTTTTGACCTCTGATGTTAAGCTTAATCAAATCCTTAACCAATATTCAATTAAATTTATTTACAGAGATCACGACTTTGAACACGTAAGCCGAGACCAACCACGTGACCTAACCATCTGTGGCTTCCTCGATATTCGAGACGTCCACAGTCCACCGTACCTGTCGCGCCATCTTATATTGCCCGTTGCAGGTAGGCCGTAGCAAGGGCATTGCATTTTGAATGAGGGAGAGGCGGGGATATTCAATTTGAAATGTAGTACACCGTGGAGACTAATATACTTTCGAAAGTTAATGTTTGTTTGAGCAAAGCGTTTTGACTAAGGCCACACTTGTTGAAACCCTCTAACAGTTTAAATCCTTACATTGAAGGTAATGGATCTCTTTGTTTGTACAATTTTTAGTAGCTATTGATACATGTAGCCACTTTCTTGAAAGTGCTAGTGTAATATTATCTAAAAAGATGTCATTCATATAATTTGATGTTCAATCCAATACCATCTCAATACTCTTTCCTTTACCTATTTCCTTAAATGATACAATTTCTTCTTACTTACAGAAACTTCTACTAAACCTCGCACTGACAATGGCTCAGAAAAGAACTCAAAAAAGGAAGAGGAGGAAGACACAGAAGAGAGTAAGACGGCGGCATTTACCGTGCTGCTCCACGGCAGCCTCAAAGTAGAAACCATGGTGGCGCTTACCCAACTGGGGTATGATACAGTTTTAAGCTTTAAAAAGTCGATGTATATAAGAACTAATAAATTGTATTATAATTCAGGTGAAGTAATTAAGGTGAAATGATATACCCGGTAGATGAAGACATGATTCTGAAATATAGAAGAAGGAAATCTAAAAAGCTCAAAACCTGATTGAATAAGTAGACCTTCAGTAAATAATATATTTTGACTGTTATTTATAAAGACAGTCAAATTTTTGTTGAGAAAGTTTAGAGAAAAGGAGCTCTCATGCCGTATATTGAGTCAATACGTGGATAATATGCGTTATAATTTCTTTGCGGTATTAAAATTATTATATTATATTTGTATATAATTTCAGAGATGACTGGTATGGTTTGCTGTATTCTTGGGCGGACAGTAAAAAGAAAGCGAATCTTATGCTCTCAATATTACGCCCAGGTACGATATGTTTCGTTAAAAGTGTGGGCTTGGTCGAATATCGGTCATTTGGCTCTCAAGCACCAGTTTTATTTTTTCCAGTCTTATTTGCTAATTTCTGAATTATTCTGGGAAAAAGGATAGAGTAGTGTCCTTATGCATGTTCTGATATAGGCTAAGGTATCCAAATTACAATGTTGCTACCATTTTTTTAAGGATTAAGTTGACGTTTTAAATTCGATAACGCTATTAAACAGTATACACGTAGACTCATAATTTCAAT
Source organism: Hydroides elegans (assembly GCA_001703475.1). Lineage (NCBI taxonomy): Eukaryota > Metazoa > Annelida > Polychaeta > Sabellida > Serpulidae > Hydroides > Hydroides elegans. Next base: position 18,017 of record LQRL01114707.1, read on the forward strand.
CTGATTGAAATTATGATTTTAGGTAATGACGTTGTGTCTTGGCTCGGCAGTCTTCAAAATCTTACTCCAATATCTGAACTTCCCGAGAATCCTTATGGTGAAGATGATCGTAAGAGTCCGTTTCCCGTCCGCCCGACGGATCGGAGAAGCTATACGCAAAACTGTGTCGTCTGGATAAAACAATCGGGTCTTCAGGTGAACATTTTGTTCTTAAAATGCAACAATGAATATTGCGTAATAAATTCCAGAATAAAGTACAATTATTTCAGTTTTATCAACTCCTGTATTACGCAATGATATACGCAGATTATGTGATCAGAGCAGGTGATATAAAGCAAAAATATAGTTTTGCTTTTCTTTGGTGATAATCAATTATTCGGAAAAATATATTTTTTTGCAGGCTGATATTCAGAAGATTCTGCGTAATGCCAAAAAGATACCGGAAAAGCAGCAACATTTTTACAAGGTAAGTGAAAATTATTTATTTCATGGAGATATTAGATTTCACTTGAAAAAATCTATGTTAGAAGTTTATTTAGAAATCGAGTCCGACATTGCAAGTGTTAAAAGATGACCTTTGTGTTTCCATAATCTGTTAAATTGCCTCATATCATCCCCCCATTACTCCCAAAATATCATTTTCCGAGGACAGGGCTCTCAATTGAACGCTCTCATTCTTATCTCTTTTATATCAACCATCTGTCTCTCTCAGTCTTTCTTAAACATATTTTTAATTTCAAATCCAGGAGCTGAACCGCCTTCGGCGCGCCGCCCTCTCATTCGGCTTCCACAACCTTCTCGAAGCAGTAGCCCAGCTCTTAGAACGCGAGTGCACTTTCCTCCCGGGCAATGCCCACCCGGATGCCGCGGTGCAATTGAATCACGCCGCCAGTGCATTACGGTGGCCCTCGGCGCTTGATTTTCACGAGAATATCCTGCCGCTGCGAACGAATTTCAATGGATGAAAAATGGGAACACACGATTTTAGAGGATGAAAAAGGAAGAGGAGGCGGCAAATTTGGCGTATGTTACGTAGTTAAGATGTAGCGTTCTATTATTGCAATCATGTGATCGTTGTCAGCCTTTAGCCTTAAGGTACGGGCGTATCGTTTTTTTTTAGGCTTGGACTGATGAGGCTGATCTGCTGAGTCACAAAGGTATATCATACCTAACATAGGAATCATAACGTAAAAAGTGAGTCGCGCACGCTGTATGAATCGCATCAAAGGCAGCGTTAAGAAGATATGTCGTGTATGATGTATTGGTGTGTTGTGTATGAGGTAATGACGCGTGTAAGGGTGATATTGACGTGTTCAATTATCTTAATTAATTCTTCGTCTTAATGAATCTGTTGCGCTCATTCCTGTTTAAAATTGCAGGAAGGTGCACAATAATATACGAGACATTCAAATTAATTCTTTCGAAAATCTATTATTTTCGTTGAGTTAATGTTTATTTATATCGGACTAATAATAGTTATAATGTTGAAGATCAAAATTATAATTGAAATCAATCATTGCATTACTTTGTGTTATATTTAACCCCGTGTTCTTTTTAGAAGCAATACTAACGGGTTAGGGTTGGGTAAACCTGATCTAAAAAAACGCTTTGTATGAATATGAATAAAGAGTAATCCGGTTGTTAACCGAAAAAAGTTGCTATTAAAAGAATGAGTTAACCGAAAAGAGTTGTTCCAACTCTAACCGGTTTAATCTAAAAGAATACGGGGTAAGAGTTATGTTGAATATTATTGCATAGTCATGGTCACATGATGTGCATAGAATTTAACAATGTTGCTTATACAGTAGTTACAAGACCTAGTATCTATCATGCGTACCGCGTAAATTGATTTTCATTTGTATCCACTAAATGTGTTCATGATGGAAATTGAAGAAAATAAAATGCCATGTTCTTTTGTATCAATCCACTTCATATGTTAGTTTTCCTATCAAATTTTTAACCGAAAGCAAATTATATATTCATATGGACATACATCCTGCAGAGAAATGATTTGCAACACTAGATGATGTAAAATTCTATATAAATTATTATGTGATATTTCATAATTTAAACATGGATCAGACAAAGGAAACATGCGGATTTGTTAGTCTCATATGTAAACCATATGGTGAAATAGTTTAGCATATAATCATAAATCAATCCTTATCAATAAGTTTGCATTTTTTACACTGAAAATCTAGGATAATAACATTATTAATCACAAACTACATACCTGTGATGTTTGAGAAATTTTTCATCCATTACCCTTCAATATGAATGACTTTTTAACACGCGTTTGCTTTAATCTTTTAATATATCCCGGCTTAACTCAAAAGCTATATTAATAAAAACATAACCAAGATAAATGTCCAGATAATTGCGTAATAATTTGTTTTTATTTGAAAAATTATCTTTAGGCGAGAAAAAATGCAGGAAGTCTATAAATCAAAACTTGACAACATATAATTATAACGACATTATTGTATCATCTTAACGGCTCCAGACTGAGTCTCATTGAGTGTGAAATAAAGTACGGAACTCGGTTTTCACGAAAAATGTGTCATACATGAGTGCTTGCAATTTGTCTTATACTGAGCGGCGTGTTTGTATCGGTCATTTCATTAATCGTTAGGCGGATAGTGTGATGATGGTGTTTATCGAATTAATAATCTTTTAGTGGACCGATTTCTATACGATGAATGAATCTTTGCGTTATTGTTCTTTAGGAAAAGTAGGACAAGCACAAGAAGTCCACTGCAATTTCGAATGAAAAATCGTACCCAACATTTAGGAATCATGTTTTTTTTATCCGATGTTGAACTGTCTTGCCAATGCCCATAGTAATACATGTATTCTTAATATAATATATGTTTTTCTAAAAGATGAAATTAAGTTCATTTTTGTCAAATTTCTATTTCAATAGTTAAATCATTTGAAAGTTATAAGTTAGAATCTACAAGAGCGTTTCTTAAGCCTTGTGTTTCAAAACAACTGCGCGATTTATTGAATGAGATTTGGAAGTCATGGCAAAAAATGCAAAGTATTGATTGTCAAAATACTGATAAGCCTGTAAGGCATTTATAGACAAATTGTGAAAGATTTACGAGATGGAATTAATGTAAGTCTAGGTGCGTGCTTAGTATGCACTTTAGAGATGGAGAATTACTTCACGGTATCTCAACGGCCTATTTACATGAAACAAACCGTTTATCCCGAAAATCGCTCTAATATTGATTTGTGTTAATAAGAGGCCATTGCGTTGTTTGAAGTTCTTGCATCCGTCGTAATGGGTCAGGGATTTAGAACTGATTGATAATTGCAGGTCTTCGCTAATCGTGTTTGCTAAATATCACTTATATGCTGTATGCTTCAAGAATATCTACCTCCTACCCTCGTGCCTAATTCACAGTAATCATAATTTATTACTTGTTTTACTTTGGAGCAGTAAGTATGCGATAAACTCTTGAGCCGACTCATCAATTTGTTTTTACGATGTACCTTGGATGTTGCATTGAAAACCTACATAAAACCTATATATTTGGATGAATTGTTTAATAATATTTTGTCACATGCTGAATAATCAAAGTGGTCATTTCAAGCTGAAATCCATGATGAGAAGTTCCCTGCTTTTAACTAGCTGGCCGATTTGTGTAAGATATTGCATTAAGATATTTTAATTTGCAGTAAAACGAATCAACATATTACTAATAGTAACGGCATGTAACTTTGAGTTTGGTTCATTTCTTTTTCATAACAGATCATTTTCAATCTTTTAAAAATAATTTCTCGGTAAACACATTCAACGTCTTACTCATTCCTTCTTTGTCCTGTTTTCATGTCCGTCTTCTGTTATCTCCTGGAAATCGAGAGTACAAAACGAGTGTCTTGTTCCATAGTAGTTGACTAGAATTTCACACAAACCCAGATGTCTTATTTCATGATTTTCACTGATTTCGCGCTTGGTCCGTTCAATTGGCTAAATGAAGAAATTGGATACGAAATTATCGGATTGCAATCGCAAATATTTTTGAGCAAGTATTTGGTCCTGTATTTCAATGGTAAAGTGGAAATGATCCGGAAAAACTGCGATATTACATTTTTTAAAGCCATCACATGAATAAAGTCGTTTCAATTTATGGACATTCTTGGTAGAATTATTGTTAAATTTTACCAATACACTTTTTTGGATGGTTTTCCTAAAGAAATGTGATAATTTACTTGCATCTGAGTGATACATCTTATGTAATTAGTAAGAGGGACAGTATTGCTTGAGAGAAATTATTGCTACAAGAATCAGCGGCCGATGATGATTAGATTATGTCTGGATTCCTTATATGGTCTCTTAAAGGAAAAAAATGAGGGCTTAGACCCCATTTTTAACTTTTTCTCTTGACATGCGCCAGTACCCAAACCACCTAACTCTCGACGCGCGACTTTGATAAGAAAGTACATGTATTATCTTTTATATAAAATATGCCAGAATAAATCCTGGTTAAGTAATCGCACGAAACGAGTGATTATCCTATCTTGTTTTATGTGTTTATCAAGTTAGTGCAAATGTATTAATGTTGTTCAAATGACTTTCGTTAGAACGGACATTATATCGTAAAATGGTTAATTTCGGTACAGCGAAATATGCAATCTGCGGCTGCATAAGAGTCTGTTTATCATAGATAATTTATTACCTAGCACTCGAAATAGATAACTTCAATTTTGTGAGTTTCTAGATACACTGATTGTTGCGAAGTTATATAAAAGCGGTTTACATAGGTAACATTGTCTTATCATACATGATGTCTTTGAGAGAAGAGATGACTGTATTGCGACTGATTATCGGGCAATGGGATGGGCGAAAGATGTTAATAATCTTGAAAAAATAAGTTGATTGAATAAACAGTTTATGTCCTAATATAATCGTTCGTATGTTGGTCCTGCTATATGTACCACGAATAGGTGAAATATTATTTTTTTTTATCAATCTATATAACACTTTCCCTGGTAATATTTAAGTTACTTTGAAAGTTCGATTTATGATTAATTTAGGCTAATAATATTACATTCGAACCAGTAATAACATTTCTAAAGATAGTATAGCCTACATTGAAAATTTCTCTTATCACCAGATGGAGAAACAAAGTGAAGAGTTCCGTGCAAAAACTAATTAAAAAATCAATATGTAGAAGAACCTCGTTAACTCGAACGGGGTAACTCGGAATTCAAGTATTTAGTTTTATATTAACCCCAAGTAAATCATAAGTTCTAGACACTTCGACTTAACGATGTTCTGCTGTTTTTTGGAAAGTAGTTTCGCTAGACATTCCCGACATCTTTTCTATATGATATAATAAATAAATTAAGCGGGTTTTGTCCTAAACCCTTTTAACTTTCCATCTTAATCACAACATATAAGTTCTCGCCACTTGAGACATTATTGTTTCTTGTATGAAATTGACATGAGTTTGATCAAGAACTAAGATTAGTTTTAAAAGCCAGAATGAAGTAGATTAACCGTACATTTGTTGGTATAAAATAAATAAATAACGCAAGTTTTAAAGAATAAATTGAACCTTTTGATTTGGGTTCTAAATGAAAATAAAAAGTGTTGGAAAATGAAAATAAAAGTTAATTAAAGTATAAAAAGGTACAATTGGTTTTGAGCTCAAGCCCTGCAGATTTTCTTAAATGGTCGTGGGGTGTACAAGCACCTAGATTTGAATTTCAAGATCGGAACGGGATGAGAAGTAAATGGGGGGGGGGGGGG